>CM039524.1:5801480-5836662 GCA_022433055.1 Begonia peltatifolia
GAGAGAGAGAGAGAGAGAGAGAGAGAGAGAGAGAGAGAGAGAGAGAGAGAGAGCTTACTTGGTGTGGCGATGGCGGTGGAGGAGGAAAGATTGACAATCAGAGGAGTGCAAGGAAGAAGAAGGAGAAAGGCGAAGCTCCAGATTGCAGTTCCTTCTCATTTTTCGCTTTTGTGAAAAAAAGTGAATACTTTTGGAGAGTTGCAGATAAATTTGCAGATCAGTTTGGTTGAGGGACAAAGATCAATCAACGACAATGGCTTTATACACAAATCAAGTTTGCAGAGAGAGAGAGAGAGAGAGAGAGAGAGAGAGAGAGAGGGTTTACGTTTCACATGGCTGCGTTTAGAACGGGGAAAGAACTTTTAAAACACGGAAAGCACAAAAATCAGACAGTATCGGCG
The DNA here is from genome assembly GCA_022433055.1 of Begonia peltatifolia. Taxonomy (NCBI): domain Eukaryota; kingdom Viridiplantae; phylum Streptophyta; class Magnoliopsida; order Cucurbitales; family Begoniaceae; genus Begonia; species Begonia peltatifolia. The sequence goes on from CM039524.1 coordinate 5,801,882, forward strand.
GAGACAGACGGACAAGGGGAAGAGACTCACCATGTTGTAGTTTCAGCACGTGGAAAACATTATAAAGATGCTTTGAATGCTCACGGTTTGATCCGCCGCTTCTTCTAATTTCTCCACAGCTTTCGCTGTCAGGACAAAAACGTGCGTTTTTGGCATTTTTGAGGATTAAACAAATCAATAATTAATTAATTTGGCAGGCAAAAACGTTTCAAAAGGATATGAGTCGGCTCAGGCTGCTTACTTGGTCTTTGGTCCGACTCATATCCTTCTACTTGGACTATTTCACTCTAATAATTTTCCACATTTGTTTGATGTCCTCCCTTTGGCTGCGTTGCACCAACAAATCCAGGACTCACAGTGCAAAATTTATAATTTATTGGAAAAGCCAGAACTCAAAAAATAAAATAAATAAATTGTGTAAAAATGTAAACAACCATGACATGCTCCATGTTGTTAAAAATTGTTCGAATTTCCACAGGTGATTAGTCAACTTGTTTGATGAAGCCATCTTGAATATTCAATATAATGACTCCACTAGCTTATGAATGCTAACATCTAAGTTACTATCCCTTGTCAAATCACATTTTATTATCTTATGGTGATTGAATTAGTCAATTTTATCCCATATCATTACATGTTTCATGCGTTTATATGGTACGGAAAAAGAATCACGTGATTGTTACAAATTTTCTACCATGTTAACTGATGTTGTTATTTCATTTTTAATTAGGTAATATGCATTCTAATAACTGCTGTGAATTTACATTCATCTTTTTTTAATTCCCCGAATCTTGGAGGAGTTGCAATCTCCCCTCTCTTTTGACCGTAGATCAGGGCATATTTCAAGCCCATTCTCCTTGGGCCTCGCTGCGCTACTTTGGCCGCATGGCTGACTCCGGGCTGCGCCATTCTGAGCAGCCGTCCAAATTCTTTTGGATTGTGAACCAGCACCTTTTGGACTCGGATTTGTTGAACTACACGTGTTTAAAATGAGTAAGAGATCAAGATAATATGATCGCCCAACCCATTTTTTGTCTCGCCAATCCACAATGCGCTGGTTGTCTTGATTATTATCAGTATTGGTTACCACACCTCCACCTTGGTAACTTCATTAGCCTTGAGAACTTGGCATTTGAGTCGTTGGATTAGACATATAGTTGTGTTTGTATATAGTCAACCTCTGATAATTTGGATGGGTCAGTTGGTACCAGAGGTGGTATGATTTTTTTATCCCAATCCGAGAAAATTGATGGTGCATAGTAAGTTTAATAACCTTGTTCCCCAACTCTACAACCTACAGTAGACATTGATTGACCTTTTCTCCTACTTTACAGTGCGGTTGGAAGGCTTGCTCAGGTGCCTCCTATTGTTAAGAAGTATAACAAATATAGGTATGTTAATATAGATGAAAAATAACCGTAAGTGTGAAATCTAAAAAAATCTAGTTCAACGATCTTAGTGAGTTAAATGAGTTGAGTTTAACAAAAAAAAAATTTAACTCGAACAGACTCGCAAGTCAATGTTAAAAGAGCATAAATGAGGCAACTAAACGAGCCTTAACGACTAGAGTATAATGAATGAAATATACATAAATATTTTCCATTTATATAAATGTAATGTATATTTTAAAAAAATTTAATTACTAAAATTATAATAATCATCTATCATTATATTATTAGAATATATTAGTTAATCATTTAACTAATAAACTTATTTTATTAATATATAAAATGATATACATTTAGAAAAAATTATTTAAGATGATCTAATAAAAAATAATCACATTAATGTATGTAACACCCAGAATTTTCCGTTTAAACTAATTTTGGATTTACGAAATTGTAATCGGCGGAGTTTTGATCAAAATTGTGAACGGAAAATTTCTACCCTCAAGTAAAAAATTATTTTGAAGCTAATGGAGGAGAGAAAAATTTAAGAATCCAACCGAAATCAGACCGTATAATAGCTTTATTAAACAATTAAGGGTTAAGAGCGAAATAATAATTATAATTATTATTATTATAAAAAAAATGAAATCAAAACCCCATCGGGCGTTTCTCCCTAGCGCAACCCTCCCTCCCCTATTCTCCTTCCCTCTCCCGCATAGAAGGCTCTGCAATTTCTCCTTCTAGCCTACGGTTCTTCTCCGATCTTCCATTAATCTTTCAATTTACGGTAAGTTTTAGTTAGTTCTCAGTAGATAGTTAGTCCTCTAGTGATTTTGAACTGTAAAAAGTGAAGTAGAGTAAGTAGTGGGTAGTTTTAATAAACCCTAAGAGGGAGATACGAAATTTGGAGGTTTAAGTCGATTTGTATTCATGTATTGGTGTTGAAGCCAGGAGTAAGAATATATTTTGAGATTTATAGGGAATATTGAGTATTTGGATAGCCGAGTGCTCGAATTTTGGAACGGTTTCCGCTCGACCACGTCCGGCCAAGCGTTATGTGTTGAATTAGGGATTTGATTATACCGTGAGAAGCTAGACGTCATGAGTAATCTGTAGCAGTTTGAATCGTCCAAATCGGATGAGTATTGTGATAGCTATGAATTTTTGAAAGTTAATCAGAAATTGAGATAGGATTTTGGTTTAGGCCGAGTGGAAGTTTAGTTGTTATTTCCTTTAGAGTTTTACGAATTTAATGGTAAGTAGAACTAATAGATATTTGGTTTCATAGGTTTTCCCAGTTAGTGTATGAAGTTACGAAGTGCGAGGAATTTTTAGGACGTCAGGTAAGTAATGTAGTAAGAGTTTTGCCTTCGGGCTTACATCACAGTTCAGTAGGATGCATTGCACGTTTACTTTATGTTATGCTTTCATGGTTGTGCATCATTGTTTTAAAATAGGAGAACGAAACGAAAAATGAATTTTCATGTTTTTACGAAGTGAAACAGTAAAATGTGATGAGACGAACGAAATGAGAAGATACGTAAGAAGATAAGAAAGGTGGGGTTGAGTGGTCTTGTCCTCAGAAGTGGACCGTGAGGTGTATCACTCTTCCTCTGCTTTACGTGGTGGTCTTGTCCCTAGAGTTGGACCGCGAGGCGTGTCACTTTACTAGATTAAGGTTGGCCTTGTTTCCAGAGGTGGACCGCAAGGTGTGTCACCTTGATCTAGCACGTAAAGAAGAACCCAATAGTAAGAAGATAAAGAGGATGTAAGAAAGAGACGAAAATGAAAGTAGAGACGAAACTGTAGAAATTGCATGTGTTAGGAGTGTTTGATTTAGTGTGTGTTTATGTGCACTACTTACTTAGCATTAGGCTAATAGTTGAGTTCTGTGATGTAGGTGACGATGACATAGCTGATGAGTACTCCAAGCATGCCCAAGACTAGAAGGCGGTTGGAAGAGTACGCACGTAGACGATCTGGCCGGCTATTAGGGCGTTTTGACTATGGTGGGTATAGGTACGGGTATAATCTAAATGATTTTTGTTATTTTAAGTCGATTGAATGTATAGACGGATTTCAAACTTTAGTAGTCATTTCCTTTACTTAACTTATGATTTTGAGTTGATGGAAAAGTGTGCGTTGGATTATTATTAGCGTTGAGTCGAAGTCCGATCGACTTTGTGAAGTTTTTAAGGTTTTTAAACAGAGTTATGGGGAGGAAGTGTCGACCGACAGACTTAGTGGTAGACTAGACCCTGCAAGTGTCGACCACGAGGGTCGGCCTACGCAGGTAGAGCCGAAGTAAGTGTCGACCTCTGGTTGTAAGTGTCGATCGGTAGTGTAAAAATGGCAACGGTGTCGACCGCGAGGGTCGACCTGCACGAACAGAGAGGATGAATGTGTGGACCTGTGAAAGTAGGTGTCGACCGCTCTCTAAGATGAGCGTAGAAGTGTCGACCGGTGTTCTCAGTGTCGACCGACGAAAAGACCCTAGAGAAACATAGTGCCGACCGATGAAAAACTTGAGATAACCCAAGTGTCGACTGATGCTTACAGCTGTCGACCGGTTTCTCTATTTTATGTTTCATAAAATGAAGTTTTATTCAAACTGATTTTAATCGAGTTTCTGCTGCAATGCTATTTAAAATATTTTCAAAAATATTGTTTTTAAGTCGAGGAACAAAAACTTTAAATTTTATTCGAATTTCTTTCGAGTTTATTGAGTGAGTAGTAGAAGAATGTGAGCCGGGAGATGAGTAGGGTTTCTGGGGCGTTACAATGTCATTACAAATATTAGATAGTTTCATCACTATAAATATACACATACTACTAGGTTGGTATCTACCTAATTGCTAATAATTTGTTATTAAAGTTACAAACGGGCTGATTGAGTTTTGCTATCAATTAAAAAGTTTGACTCACCAAATCTAACAAGTTAAACGAGTCAATTTTAGAGAGTCTAAGGAGCCGAGCCTAACGAGCGCCCAAATAAATAAAATTTGACTCGAGCTGACTCGTGAGTAAAAATTAAACGAGCCAAATCTGCTATAGTCCCTTTCTACCATGCAATTTTTATTCTTTTCCCAACCTTTGATTCTTGTAACTTCTAAGTATCTTTGGCTCGTTTCACTTCTTCTTCTAGTTCCAAAGTTTTCTTCAAAGTCATTATCAACAATTTTTTTGTCGCTATCATTATCTTTGGAATATATATTAATTCAATATTACTAGTCTTAAGTAAATCTTTGACCTCAAATTTCTAAAGACTTTAACAAGTTAAAATGAATTCATGTCTTTGTAGTAGTGAAATACGTCCATAGGCTTCCTATAACGCCCCGAAAACCCACTACCTCTGTAGCGCCCTCGAGTCGTCTCCGGATTCGAGTCGCCAACCGTACACTTACTCATCATATTGATAAAATTCATATAAAATTTAAAACTTTTGTTCCTCGACGTAAAACGACATTTTTGAAAACGTTTAAACTCGTTGCAGCGGAAAACTCAATAAAAAATCAGTTTAAATAACACTTTACGTTTTGAAACATTATAGAGAGCAACCGTCGACACCTGTCTTCACCGGTCGACACTTTAATGCTTTCTGCCCGCACCGGGTGAATCTCGTGGTCGACACTTCTACGCTTATCACACTGAGCGGTCGACACCTACCGGTCGACACTTTAATGCTTTCTGCCGCACCGGTCAAATCTCGTGGTCGACACTTCTATGCTTATCACACAGAGCGGTCGACACCTGCCTTCACCGGTTGTTACTTTAATGCTCTCTGCCCGCCCCAGTCGAATCTCGTGGTCGACATTCTCACTATTTTTACACTAACCGATCGATACCTAAAGACACCGGTCGACACCTAGTTTGATTATGTCCTCGTAGGTTGACCCTTGCAGTAGACATTTGCCTAGTTCGGTCGACACCTAGGCATACCGGTCGACACCTTGCATCAGCAGCTTAAAGAAACATCAGCTCAAAAGAAAACGAATGACGAAAACTTCCGCAGTTAAAACCACAAAGTAAAAACCTGTATTGTTAAGTCAAAATTCCCTAAGTAGTTTCAAAATACAACTATACATCAATCCCAACTAAAATGTGCAAACCCACCTATACCCCAAAATCTATACACTTGATATGGACTCTACAAAATACAACCTTCAAAACCTATCATCCAGGCTCATTCCACGGGTCGGGTAACCCTAATGAACTCCACCTATTGGCACATGGTACCACGCCGCCAACTGCCTACTCGCTCTGGCTGGGCTCTCGGTAGTCACCAGTAGGAATCTCTGCACCTCTACCACAAAACACACAACATAAGTCTAACGCTCAGTAAGTAGTGCAATATGAAACATAAAACCGACAATGCAATCTTAAAATATGCAGTCTAGATTTTCTCACTCATGTTGTCACACCAGAACATGTATCGCACAATCCTCATACTGAGTTGGGAAGCGGATCAGGTTTTCTAAGTCGATTCTCATACTGCGTCGAAGGGCGAATCACTTCCTTCAAGGTTGCGTCGTATAACTACCCCAGGAAGCTGACACTCAAGTCATATCATTCTTGACACATTGCTACCGTCCCAGCTCAACAAGCAACGGGGCCCAAGAGTCGCACATGCAAATCTCGTCGTACAATCACCCCAGGTAGTTGGCCCTTACGCCACACTGTCCCTGGAACGTCGTCACCGTCCCGGCACAACCAGCAACGAGGCCTACAAGTTGCACATGAAAATCATGTCAACGATCCTCGTGCAGAGTTGGGAAGCGGATCAGGTTTCCCAAGTCGATTCTCATATCATGTCGAAGGGGGAATCAGTTCCTTCGAGGCCACGTAATCGTTATCCTCACCGTTCACATGCCACACTTTACATTCGTACTTAAAACCATGTTTAAATTCATTTTCGTTACACTTTTTAAAACATGATGCATGACTGAACAAAACATGCAAAACACACAATACCTCCCTACTGTCCCATGGTGTAGGCCCATAAGGGCAATGCACATGCAAACACTACTTAGTTGGCGTTCTTAGCTTCTGTGGTGCTCGTTTCTATCACTCCCTCGGGTTCAACCTATCACATAACCAATTCACATTAAAACTCATCTCACAACTCATTCTGCGTACTAAAATTATGATTACTAACCCAATCCACCAAAGCCTGACTTAAAACAGCTCGCTAACCCGAATTCGGCCAAAAATTAACCTAATTTTTGATGCGCATAACTTTTGCATCGGTTATTAGAATCACTCAATTCTAGCAACTACACACTTCTTAGGACGTCTAATTTCTAATGGCTTCATCCATTTCACAATCCAACATCTACGGCTTGGCCAAATGTGGCCGAATGTAAACCATTTCGTAACCCGAGTTTTTTTCGGCTATCCAAACACCCAATCTTTGGCATACAACTTATAATCTAACCTACCTCATGCTTAAATACTAACGAACAAGTAACATCGACTACAAACCTCAAAATTTCGTATCTTTCTTCTAGAGTTCACCAAAACTACCCAATACTCTCTCTAACTTCTTTTTTTTTGCTCAAAACACTAAAAGACTAACTATCTATTCAAAACTAACTAAAACTTACTGAAAACCTGTAGATTGAAGAAATAACGGAGAAGACCGTTGGCTGCAAGGATTTCTTCGCGCGGAGGAGGGAGAAATAACTGGGAGGGGGAGGGGCAAATAAAACAACCGGGAGGTTTTCTCCTCTCTTACATTTATATATATATATATATATAATTAATCATAATTACCTTTTTGCCCTCAATGTTTAATTTTTTAACTAATCGGTTATTCGGTCCATTTTTTGTTAGACTTTTATAATTTTCTCTTATCATTTAGTTTCAAAATAATCCTTTATCTACTAGTACGAATTCTCCGGTTTCAATTCTGACCAAAGCTCTGTCTTTTATCAATACGAAATTCTAAAACTTGTTTAACGGAAATCCAGGGTGTTACACTTCCCATGGTACTCAAAAACTACAAGTTCTCCATTAATGAGGGCATGATTGGTACAGATCATTGTAACGTTTTGTAGCGTATATGTCTTACTTTTTTCATAATTTCTTTATATTGTTTAAAGCATAAAAATCATGTCTTTGAAAATAAAACATACGGTGTAAGACTTTCAAAATATTTAAATTAATTTCAATATATATATATATATATATAAAGAAAAATATATTATATTTAAATAAGTTCACAATTAAAATATTTAAATAAAGTGGTTATGAATCCAAAGCAAACTTGTTAAAAATAAGTCTTAAAATAAATGAAATCTTTTTTTTTAACGAAAACACGTTCATTTAGCCATAACTCCATAGGTTAATCTTGCACTAACAATGTTGTAGTCTCGCCCATAGATATACCTCTTCAACTATCTCTTTCAATCGTTTTCTTCATTAATAAAGTCAATCTCTTCAATTATATCACAAAGTTCTCATATAAGTCTAATGCTCAATAAAAGATTTATAAATGATATGCAATTTGTAAGAACATTTGTTTCTTTTCAATATTTATTCTTTCTTTTCTTCCACTTAATAATTTAGTTGTTGGGTGTAAAATAGTCTAGATAGAAAAGACACACCATTTGGTCCACCTCATAAGAGACAATCAACTCAATTATCGTCCCTCAACAATTATTTATATACTTTAGATTAGTCTTTTAATATTTCTGTCTATCTTATGTTACGTTTGATTGTTTGATCTCTAGGACAACCACAGAAGAGAGTATGCGCTATTTGGCACCCCCCTCAGAGCAACCTAACTTGACGTCCACAATGACCAGTTTGTATTATAGTTATGTTTTAGTGTTTCGTATATGAATCTTATGTATGAAAACAGTTTCATTATCGTTTATAAAACATGTATCCTCCATACAGTCAATTTTACATTCTAATTCAAGGATAAAAAATATACTATCATAAATATCACATCCTTGAGTTGTTATCATAACAGCATAACATTAAGACACTTGAATCAATATTATTATGAACATAACATAAAAAGCAAATCCTCGAGCAATATTATTCTCCATATAACAATAAGACATAATAAAGAAATCAATTATCAAAACCTTGAGCGACAACACCATGATTATAATAATAAAACATAGGAAACATGTCACATATCATATCCATGAATTCATGTTTATTAACATATCGTATTCAAGAGTTTATAATATAACATATCCTTGAATCAATATCATCGTAAATGTAACATAAAAATAATTCATCGAGTCATTATCATCAAAAGTATAAAAATAAAATAAGTACTCAAGTCCTTATTATTATAAACACAATTATAAAACAAGTCATCAAGTCCTTATTATAGTAAACATAACAATAAGATAAGTCATTATTATTCTAAATATAACAATAAAACAAGTCGTCATTATCGTCAACATAACAATAAGACAAGCTCTCCAGTCATTATTATTGTAATCATAACAATAAGACAAATCCTCAATCAATCGAAATAATATAACTATAAAATCTAACACTTTATAATGTAGGCCAAAAAACCAAATGCATACATCATCACTTATGTCCATTAACATATATTATTCAAGAGCTTATAATATAATATATCTGCGAAACATCGAATCATCAATAGGGAGATAATAGTCTATAACACATCTAGAAAAGATCAACATAACAATAATAATATATATGTTACCCTAACACTTTGTGATATAGGTTAAAAGGCAAAACACAAACAACATCATTTACCTCAAGTTCTTAGTACGTAGACTCTTGCTCACGATGAGTATTCTCACCTTCGAATTAACCTACCCATATAGTTGTCACATATTAGTAAAAGAAAGTGAAGAGAAAAATTTTAATTAAATGATTTTCACAGAGAAACACTACAATAATGAAAACCCTGACCGTGTCTATTAAGCATGTATACCCATGTGTTTTCTTATTTAATGGTCAAAATCTAGTAAGTTTAAGCTTGCGAGTTTCAAACAAAATAATGTGTTTTTAGGGTTAAGTTTAATGTATATTTTGATTGCATAAATTTGTACAAAGCTGATATTTAAATAGGATTCAAAACAAATACTAAAAATAATGGTAAATAGCCTAAAATAACATAAAAATATAAAAAATCCTAATAAGTTTAGAAATATAAAATTTGAAAATCATAAAACGTCAAAAACTTAAAAACAAATGCATTTTTGGAAAATCAAGGTGCTCATGGCCGCACGATGCGAGCTGCAATAGCGCGCCCAACACCATTTTGTCATCACCTGCGTGTCTACCAAGGGCTTGGCTGCACATCCAGCGCCACGCAGGGCGCCTTTCTTTTTGTTTTTCACTTAATTAGCTTACAAGTTGCACTTTAAACATTTTTTTTGCTTCTATTTGTAATTTTTCAATCAACACTATTCTTTAAAACTTTCAAAGACACCACCTTTGTTTAATAAATTCTTATCCATGATTGAAAAACTTTTTATTGAACAGTAGCGAGGTCGCCAATAGCATCGCTTTTCAAGACTTATAGGTTGACGGTTCTATCAATAAAGAAATTTACTCTTATTTCAATTAATTTTTTTGCTTACTACATCATTTAACCCTTATACATATTGTATTATTTTTTCAAAATACATCATAATAGTAATGTAAAATACCAACTTATTTTTTAATACAAGATTAAATTTTACTAGAGTTCTTACGGTATTATAATCATTTCTTATATATTTACCCAATATCGTAGTATTTCTTTCTAATGAACATTTCAAATTAGCGCCACTTCATTAAGAGGAAGTTTCACCAAACCTTTGTAGTTGTCTAAAAAATAGTAATTGACAAACCCTACTCAGTATTTTATCTGTAAACTCAACGTATGAAAAATCTTAATCATTATTTTGCAGGCCTTTCCTGCAACTAACGACTAAGATATGTTTTTGAACTGTAGTGGGTTTAATATCTCTAGTTCCAAAAAATAGTTAATATTGTGCCTCGTGATCTTATCATCACCTATTTGCAAATCCCTAAGTATAGAGTCATCTAATGTTTTTAGTACAATATTATCAGGTTAATACAAACAGCTTAAAACGTGTTATACTAGGTAGAGAGAAGAACTTTATTTATAAACCAATCAATTTTCACTCTTCCAACCGCTACTATAAAAAACAAATATGCCTCAATGACACCATAGTCATCCATTAAATTTTACTTTTGATAAATACACAAAAAAAAAATAAAAGAATTTTAACACAAACAATCAGATCTTTAAAGATCATTGATATATGTCGAAGCTCATAGTGTAAAAAATACAAATATAATATATAAAATCATATCTTTTTTTTAGTCAAGAAAACTCAGATATTACACAACAGATTATATGCAACATTGTTGACAATAGTATCTTGTTTATTTATGCTAACTTTTTAATTTGATAATTTTTTTCTTAATTAAGAATTAATGTTAATATATCACTTTCAAAGAATTAAATAAATCTTGATGATTTAATTAATAGTTGGAGATAATAATGCTCTTTTATTTAATTTAAAATTAAATAATTATTTTGTAGTCAATGTGGATTACAATAATACCATATTTTTGTTTTCTTCCCGGTTCGCTAGATGTTCACGGCATAGCGAACTTAGAAGAAAACAAAAAAACAACCACGATCTACGAATAGTGATGAGACTCGAAGATTTTCCTACATCAAATCATGAATCTAGAAATTTACATATTAAAACCATAATTCTAATCTCTCTAAAAGAAAGCAATCCAACAAATATTCAATGACTGAAATAATATTTTCTTTATCGTTTTTCTCTAAGTTATATACTTCTCTACAACATAACTAATTATACCATATCAGCCATATTTATTTCCTAAGTTATCGTTTAATTTCTTCCTTTATTATTTCACCATCAACATTACTCCCCTCTACCCTAACCTTAGAACTCTACCTTGTACTCAAAATCGTAAGTAGAAAGTTTGATCTTCACGACTCAAGGCTTTTCTTTAATTTTTCCTCCATCCAAAATAGAGTAGAGTATAACGCTCACGTATATCAACATACATCTATTTGTCTCTTTGTAAATGTGTTGATGTGCGTCTTAAGTGTATATGAAGTCTTCAAGCCAATATTTTAAGCTCATACATCATTTAAATTTTTCTATCCAATCTAGTCTATTTTTTCAAAATCCATGCAAAATAGTTTCCATCCCATACCTCCATAATTATAAACACAAAAAAATTCATGTCCTCTCACTTACATTTGGGTTTTTTCTCCATAACCAAACACCTTCTTTACAATCTCAAACTAGTTGAAATTAATCTTCATCACCAATTATTTATCGTAACCTAGATTAAAATAACCCTCATTCTTCACCAATTTTCTACCCTAGCCCAATATGTTATTGAAAACATCTTGCAGATGTAGTAACCTAGCCACTAGGGAAGATTCAACCTTAGCCTCTACAAAAAAATCGAAGATGAATTGCAGAACACTAATAATCGAGGTTATCATAGTTGCCTGACGCGATGATCTAAAGTCCAACCTCTAGCTATCCATGATTGGTGTTGCCTTTCCTACCTCAGCAGTAAAGTGTCTTCCACGAGGAAGGAAACATAATGACGTCCTTTCAAACTTGACCACCATTGAATCCTAGTTGTGCTTTGCTGCTCTTCATTGGCCTAAATCTTCTAGTTGTTTAGGCTAAGCTCATTAAGCAGAGGAGCTAAACCCTCATCCCTTCACTGCTCAGATCGACTCACTTTGTGAGAGAACTCTATTCTCGTTCTTCAGAGGATCAGTTGAAACCCCTAAGCCCTAAGTTAATGCTAGTTGACACAACTATGTCATCTCTTCCCTCCTTCGTTCTACATAAACAATTGAAGTCATTTATGTCAAGGTTGTTGGTGGATGTAGTTTGTGGGGTCCCTTTTATGATGAGGGACCTATGCTCATACCTCATGCAGAGGGAAATATTTTTCCTTCTCGATTTCTCTTTTGAGCAAGATCTATGGATCTTGCTGAATTTTGTCATCTCGTAAAAGAGTCTCTATATAGAGAGAGTCTATGAAGGAAATCTTTTTTATGGAAGCAGATATCATGAGAAAAAGAATTCATATGGTAAAGGTACTTAAGCCTATTGCTTATTTAGAAATCACACATGACATGCTCAGGAGTCCTATCACATGTTCTCAAACAAAGATGCTTACTTTACTTAATCTTCTCACTAATGATTTTGTTTTTTTTGCAAATATTGATCTACTTGAAGATTCCAAATAGGAACCAAGCGTTATAAACATGAATCAATCTCTGCACGTTTTAGCTTGGGATGCACAGTACGATTCAACTCAGGGGCCAATGAGAATTTGTCTTCCTGGCCCATAAACCGTGTAAATTTTTTTTTGAAATTTATTTCTTTTAATTTTGGCAAGCTCTAGTCTTTATGTATGCACTTTATATATTGCATCATGCATTAGATTGTGTGGTTAAGATTAGATATATGATAGTGGATTAATTATGGTTGGAATACTCGGGCCAAGATAAATGAAGTAAAGGAACTGGCCTAAGAAACCCATTTGAAGGTAAGTTTTACAGGTACAATTGGTAATGTTCACAGGGATGGATGACTCATCAAATTTTCACCATGGATCAAGCAAAATTCAGCCATCATCTACACTGTTAGATAATGCACACAAAGGAGCAAGCTTGGCCGCCGATTATCCTATCATCTAACGGCTCAAATCAAGACATAACCCTAATCATCTACCTTAGATTTCTATTTAAGCATTGCTATTAATGGGTGTAAAGAACTTTTGCTAAATTAATAGAAAACTCTATTTTCCTTCCAAGTGATTTGGAGATTGCCGAAAGGAAAGCCACGATTTTTGAATCGTGAGGAGTGTACCTCCATTGTTCCCTGAGCTCAAGGTTGCTCAGTGAACTCTTACTATTCCCTCATTCTCTCTCTTGACAGTCTAAAAGGTTGATGATGAAAAACTGGTTCTAACGGTGGTTGTCTTCTCAAGGGAAGACATGAACCCGTGAGCATCACGCACTCCCCACCACAGTCCTCTCGGGTCTGTCTAGAATTTTTTCATTTTTCGCATCTTTCATTTCACGCATTTGTTCCATTACTGTAATAACCCAGAAATTTAGAATTTTAAATCTAATTTCTGAAATTTTTAATTTAATCTCGGTTGGAGTTTTGAAAAATATTTTAACGGGTAAGTTAAATTATAAAACTCGGAGTCTAGTTTTGTGGTGGTTTTCGAGATTTTAAGTCGGGAGAACGAGAATTTAACAAATTTACGGACGATGAAAACACGTGAGGGCGTTTTGGTAATTTGTAATTAAATTAAAATTTGAATAATTATAATTTAATTATAAGGAGGAATGGCTTCGGGTGGAAGCCATTCCACCCTGTATTGTCTCGCGACCGAGAGAAGAGAGACCCGAGAGAGGGAGCGCGAGGAGCCGTGAGTCGGAGGGAGAGAACTCGGCGATCTGTCGACGCCGACGACGGAGGAGAACCGAACGCCAATTAGCCGAGAGGACTGTGGTGGGGAGTGCGTGATGCTCTCCTTTTCGGTCGATTGATGTAGGAATTGTCGAGAATTGTTGAGTTAAGAAATTGTGGTGGGGAGCATCGGTTGCTGAAAAAAATATATATAAACCGAGGGGCTGGGATTTTCAAATTCAAGTTTCCTGAATTGGAAACCTTCAATTATGGTTAGTTCATATTGAATAGATTAGAATGTGATTGATTGGAGGAGAAATTGGTGAAAATCGGGTTAATGTTGAATTTCGAATTTTTTTTCATATAAAAGCAGTTCTGTTTTTGGGCACTTTGATGGGGTTATAGTTAATTGTTTTAATTCTGTTTTAGTGGGTTAAAATAGGTGGTTAGAGGAACGTATGGCCACTGGAATCGTTTGATTCCGATATTTGACGCAAAAGTTATGCGTGTCGGAAGTTTATGTCGGATTTTTGTCTGAGTCAAATTAGTCAGCATTTTTCGTAGAATTGTGACGTGAGATAGTGGCATGGCAGTTTTTGATGCGTAAAACCAAATTTGAGTGAGTTTTGGTTGAAGAAAAATAAAAATATGAAATTTAATAAAAAGGGGCAGATTCGGTTTCGGGGTTTTTCCACCTAGCTGCGGCTTATCATTTTAAAAATTAGTTTTAGTATGTTAAACTAGGTTCCTAAAGGGACGTTTAGCCACTTGAATCGTTCGATTCCGTTGACTGACGCAAAAGTTATGCACGTTCGAAGTTTATGCTCATTTTCGACTAAACCGAATTAGCGACCCATTTTAGTTGAAATTTCATAGGTTTAGTTAAGAGATGTTAGTTTTAGCTATTTGATGAATTTTGAAGCAAGATTGATGAGAGATTGTTTGTGTTTTAGGTTGAGGCATTTTTGGTGAATCTGTGCATCGAGTGAGCTTGGGACGCCAGGTAAATAGTGCATGCATGCGTTTTGCCCAAGTGGGCCTATACTGTAGAAATTTAGGGTTTATGTGATTGATTGTGGTGTGCGTGCATATTGTTTGACAGACATCATTTTTTTTAAAACGGGAACGAAAGTAGTTTTGAGCGTGTTTTGAGTATGTGGTGAGACGCGTGGCGGTGGTACTGCGAATCCTGCTAGTGTGTGGCCCGGTGCGTAACCAGCCGCGGATTTCGCTCGACGAGTGGGCCGGTTGGGCCGTCACGCGACGTGAATGTGTTGACGGTGAGGGTGATGGGCAGTGGTACCGCGGATTCTACTAGCGTGTGAGCCGGTGCAAAACCAATCGCGGATTCTACTCGAGGAGTGGGCCGACTGGGCTGTCGCGAAACGTGTGTGTTTGGCAACTGTGGTCCCGTGCTGGGGAGGCTGAGACGGGGGCGACGTGTCAGGGTGTAGTGTGGCGTGAGGTACACCCTCACCCTGATGTGGTTGTTGTGTGTAGCTTGTGGGCCTCGTTGCTGGGGAGTCCGGGACGGTGGCAACGTGTCAGGGTGTAAGGTGGCTTTAGGTTCCTCGTTACCCTGGTGCGGTTACACTACGCGTCACAGATGTAACAACATGAGTGTGAGTGTAGAGACTGCATGTGATAGGATTGTATTGTCGGCTTTTACTTGCATATTGTACTACTTACTGAGCGTTAGACTTACGTTGTGTGTCCTATGGTGTAGGTGCTGACGATATTGCTGGTGAGCCTTAAGAGCCTAGTCCTGAGGCATAGGACGGTTGGCGGCGTGCGACCGAGGTACGGACGGCGGATTTTGTTAGGGCGACCCAACCCGTGAGGATGATAGGTGGTGGCTGGGTTCGTTTGCGAGTATTTTTCTTTTGCTGTGTTGATGTATAGTAGATGAGATGAGTTGTATATGCGTCAGTGTATAGGTGTTTAGGGAGTGCGTGTGATTTTGGTAACGTACGCATATGTTTTACATGTACGAGCTTGAAATTTGCTTTGTATTGTGGATTTTCTTCACTTGTAGTTGATGGATTTATTGTTTTGAAATTTTGATTTGGTTATGGAGTTATCTCTAGGTGGTTGATGAATAGATATTTATAGCTTTCTGGTGAACTGTGTGCAGAGTTTCATTTTTGGGATAGCCAGTTTTTAGGCGTTACTCTGCTGAAATTTCAGGAGAGGGATTGAGAGTTGAAAGGATATGGAATAGCTCGGGATGTGTACAGTGAGTACTTGAGAAGTGTGGGTGAGCGTGAGGGTGCGGCGTGATCACAGATGCGCGGGACACGCGGCCCTGCGAGTGCTCACAGGTCGTGCGACGCCGGGTGAGGGCGTGCGTTGCGGACGTGCGGTACAGAAGCAGGGTGCGTGGGGCACGCGGCGCTGTGAACATGCGCGTGACATGGTGATGTTGAGTTAGCGCGCGCGGCACCGCGAGGGTACGCGCGGGGTGTCGAAGTGGGGACGTGAGTGCGCGGCACCGAAATGGTGTAGTTCGAGGGGTGTGTTGGATTCTTTCCTAGGATTTCGAGTCTTGTCGGTTTATTTTAAAACTATTTTAGATTATTTTCTTTTCCGCTGCGTATTTTTATATTGAGGATTTCGTGTTCCCTCTTCAGGGCGTGAGTTGTTTTCGAATCGAGTCGGAAATTTTTCATACTCACAAATGTTCTTTTGAAGATGATTTGAAAACGAAAGTACTATTAAACTGAGTAAGTTGTGTCAAGTGGTAGTGTGTCATAGTGTGTCTATGTAGACATAGTGTAGCGCACCGGGAACGTTGGGTTTTCTCGAGGTGTTACAGTTACAATATTCTGTTCACCATCAGCACACACATTCACACATTTCATTTATTCTCCATTTCGATTTGTGGGTAAACACGGTTCCTTCTCTAAGGACCACCGTGTCAATACCCCATTGATAAAATATTGTTGAAGGTTTAGAAACGACTAAACTATGGTCCAAGTTGTGCATCAACTGGTTTTTCCATTTTCTATAAAACAGTAACAAAATGTGAATAAGCAACTCAAATAGCAAGCCAAACATTTTATTTAGATCCAAAACTTTCAAACTTAACAAGGGAATATGTTCATTTGATTGTTAGAAAAGTAAACTACAATAGCCAAAAGTGAAGATACTCGAAATAGAAACAAAAACAGCAAGTATAATGTTAGTTGGAAAATATTTAACCAAAGGAAGAAGGAACTTGCAGCTCAAAAATGGTGAAGAAAAAATGCTAAACTTTCATGCTCAAATCTGTAAACATCTAATAAAACATGTTGGTGGTGGTCTTTAGTGAAAAAAAAAAAATCAAAATAAACAAAGAAGAACAACAAGAGCACAAAACTACAAAAGTTGGTGCGATTGAACCTGGTTTTGTGCATTTGGTTTTGGACAACCAAATGGATTCGGAAAACCAAACCAACTTGATTTCCAACACTCCAAGGAAGGTAACCAAGATATGATACCAAGTGTTATGGTCCTTGCCTACAAAATAAACTCAAGAACTTAAAGAAGATTGTTAGTTCCTTGGAATCAGCTAAGCCGAGAAAGCTCAAAAAAAGAGATGAAAATAAACAGACAATTCTCTCCAAATGTAATGAAATTTTATGTAAGGTTAGTGTAGTGAGTGAAGTGTGTGATGGTGGGAGGCGTGGTCTAAATTCGTTAAGATGAAGAAGTTATGCAACTATTTCAACAATCGGCTAATAAGCAATGTTTTGAAGCTTTTGGTAAAAAAATTTTATAAGGAAGAAAACTCGATTCAAGGACACGGTTTGTGGCCACTTCTTGCTGCTTTCCACTCTCAAAAGAATGGAAAAGAAGATGACTAAGCAACTCTTGCAAGCTACCAAGCTTGAAAAGTGGTTTTGGTGGCAAAACCTCTCGGTTGTGCACAACCGAGCTTACCTTGTTGCTCCTTTGCTACAAGGGAGTTCCTCCTTGAGAGAAAACCATGCATGCTCATTCAAATTCAGCCAAAAAAGTTACAAATATCAATGCTATATTTTTATAAACCTAAGAGATGGTGGTGGTGGTTTTCAAAAAGGCTCAAAAGTTGTGCCTACCCCCTTCGTTTTGGAAGTGGCCAATTCACCAAAGTGATCTCCTCTTGCAAGCTTCTTCCTTTGTTGTTTTACAAATCTGAACTAAAGCTTGTCATGCCATGTCACCACTCCTTAGCATGTCTTCTAGAGTCTTCCATCAAGCCAAGTCATCAATTGATGCAAAGGATGGATTTGGGATAGTCATTGGCCTCGGGTTGGTCCTTTAGTGCATCTCCATAGATTGGCAAAGAAGTGAGAGCTTTATGGTCCTCTTTTGGTTCACCAAATCCAAGCCACCATCTATCTTGACATTCATGTAATCCTAAATGCCTAACATGCGTGCTTTAATAATTCCTTACAATAAGACCATTGTTTGCCAAATAAAACACAAAAAAAAAAAAACCAACAGCATAAATACTATTCGGTTACAATAAGTTATGCTCGGGAAGACAAATTCCCATTGAGCTTAAGCTTGACACTTCTAACCAAGCATTCATGCTTTAAGCATCCTTGGGTTCATCCTTGCCATAAGCTTTAAGAATTCATTCAAATCCTTCAAAGAAATCAACTCTTAAAAAACAAGGTAAATA
Organism: Begonia peltatifolia; assembly: GCA_022433055.1. Taxonomy (NCBI): domain Eukaryota; kingdom Viridiplantae; phylum Streptophyta; class Magnoliopsida; order Cucurbitales; family Begoniaceae; genus Begonia; species Begonia peltatifolia. Next base: position 5,820,367 of record CM039524.1, read on the forward strand.
CATTAGTTAATTAATCAATAATAATGAATGCATTTACATTAGTTAGTGATCGAGACGAGGCCCGAGGCACATCATTGTCATACATCACTAAGGAGAGAAAATCTCGCCACTGAGGAAGCTGCTCCACCCACCAATTGCCATTGTGTTGACAACCTCTATCCATGTGTCAATTAGCCTTTGTTCAAGAGTCGATCTAAAGAAGAGAGTTTCTTCTTGTTCTCTAATGCTCTGATTAGCCACTGCACAACCAACCAACACTAGAAGTTTTTGTAGAAGACTTGATTGTGTCATCCTCCAATCGCCATTACAACTGGAGTATTTTTTTGTTTTTTTTTTGTGGTTTGCATAATTGTCAAACACCAAGCCACCATTGAAGCTCCTTCCACCTAGCTGCTAGTTTTTCCCTTTTTCAGTTGGCTTCACAGCACATCAAGTACCTATATCTCGATGAAGGTGGAGTTTTAAATATCAATAGAGATCCTTTCGTCATGATGAAATGGTAGAGAAAGTCTAAAAATTATATGTTTTGCAATGTTCTATAATTGTTAAAGATACGATAGTTAGTACTTCATTGATAAATGAAGATCTTACTAGATTATGACATATGTTTCTAGCTAGATGAGTAACAATGAGAAGAGTGAGCTAGGTAAATGAAGACTTATGAATTATCAGAGTATTAGTAAATTGCAATTTTGTAAGCACTGTATTTTTGGGAAACAGAAGAGAGTTAGATTCACTTCGGGAACTCAAAATACAAAAGAAACATTGGATATATCTACACGGATATGTGTGAACCAATGATGGTGCCTTCCAAGGGAGAGGCACATTGTATGCTAACTTTAACGGGTGATTTTTTTAGAAAATATGGATGTTCTTTACGAAGAAGAAGAGCGAGGTATTCTCCACTTTCAAGGAGTGGAAAACATTAATTAAAAAGTAAACAACAACTAGGCAAAACATCTTCGCACCAATAATGGATTGGAGTTTTGCTTGAACGCATTCAACTATTTTTTCATGTTATAAGGAATTTCGAGATATCTAACTATCCTCGGTATTTCACAGCAAAATGACGTAGCAAAGAAAATGAATAGAATTTTAATAGAGAAGGTTCAATATATCCTCTCAAATTCTGGTTTATCTTAAGTCATGTTGCCCTGCTACTACTAGTTATCTCGTGAATTGTTTTCCGTTGGCGACTCTTATACTAAGTGTAACGATCTGTCTAAATAATTTACCTTAAATTGAAAACTTCTTCTATTAATTTAATTATCAAATTAGATTTTTAGATTATTTGTAAATCTCAATCAACAATTTATGTGGAAGCTTTTAATTTCTTATTAAATATCTAATTAATTTTTCTAAATGAAAAACTCTAAAAAAATTTAAGTCAACTTAATAACGTTAATTAAAGTAATCGAATAACATAATTTTCGCCTTAATAAGTATTGTATTTCAATTGGAATCAAATATTCATTACCTACCATTTATATATCTTAATAAATTAAATGAATAAACTAGGAGATAACTTAATTAACTAACACTCTCAATAATAATTCATTAATAAATTAAACTTCATAAAATTATAATACTTCTATTTAAATTCCCAAACAACACTGACTTTGAATTTTTCTATAAACGACTTAATTTCGAACATCTAATCAACTATAATACTTATATCAAGTTATAATACTAAGAATGACATACTAATCAAATTAACAACCAACTATAATAATATAATCTCTTATAAATATTGTCTCAATTTTCAATTTCATTTGTATTATCAATATTCTCATTTATATGCGTTCACCCACAAATAGAAGATCCTCAATAAGTAATAAATTATTTTTTATTAAAGTTTCTACCTATATTATAAAATTAATAGTGAAATATACTAAGTTAAACCGAGACACCACAAGAGAAAACATATGATCAATTCCATTTATTATTTCTGTTTCGATAATTATCCACATTTACATACTGTTTGATTTTTTCGCCCAATAGACTACTCACCGACCCACATACTCATTACCATTTTTGGGCTCCGATAGTTTTTCTATTGCAGGCAATCCAACTAGTCGAGTTCTTTTTCCTTGTAGACTTCTCGCCGACTCATGAAATCACTACCACTTTTGGGTCCTAGTAACATTCTCGTCTAAGGCAATCGACTAGTATCAGTCAATTCTACATTTTAATTACGTGTCCATATTATCATAAATTATATTATGATTTTTCATTATTTTTATCACAATAATATTCTACACTAAATATTTCACAATATAAAACATCAACAATTATTAATCAAAATCTATGAAAGCGACTATTCAAAAAATAAGGAAAAGTTTCAGAAGAATAAAATGAAATATATTTTTATATTATTGTTTTGTAATGTAGAGCCTACATTCAAAAGGTATCTACTTACCTCGGGTCTCGAATATAGACGACTAGGTTTCATTGGAGTACATACAAAATTTTCTTTCCTATACAAATTGGTAGCCTTTTGAATAGGCTTGGTCAATCCAACGTCCATTGAATTGGGTTAAACTTGATTCTAGAAGTACCTCTGTTTAGGTTTTGATGGGTTGAAGAAAATTAAATATTATACAAACAATTCAGGAATCCGCCAAGACAGTGAGAAGAGCAAGGAGATGTGAGATTATCTACTCTAATGATGATTTGATTTATTTAAGAAAGGAGAAGTTTGCTTTTGTGCTTTTTACTCATCAAAAGAGCGAAAATATTTAATGAGAGAGAATAAGGTTTTGCCTCGAGGGTAAATTTGTTATAGAATATGATTTTTCAATAAACAAAGATATGGTTATATCCACCAGATTTAATTCTTATTTAAAATCTGATTTGTTAAATATTTAAAATTAACTTTTATTTTTATTTATTTTTCTTCATGGGTTGACATATATTTATACTTGGAATTTTTTAAAGAGATATTTTGGCCATTTTCTCTTTTCATTAAGCCTAATTTAAATCATTTACTAGCATTTAAGGTGAACTTAATATTTTGTTATTTTATTTTTTAAATTTAATTTGAGTATAATTTAACAATTTAAAGAATTTAAAATATTCATCTATCATTAATTGAAAATTCTTTTAGGATTTTATCCTAATTTAAATTTCAAATTTTTATTTTAAAAATTAAAGATGTTACACAAAGACTGATGTAGAGGTATGGTCTGGTACTCCGGTTGATGGTTCAGTTTTGAGTATTTTGTTGCTTGCTTATGCTCTTGTTGATGATGGCAAGTTAGAACTCAAATCAAGAAGTGTATATTATTTGAGTACAAATATGGTGTCAAAGAGATATAAGTTATGGTTTTAGAACCAAAGAAAATCATAGTTAGCGTAAACGTGGTCTTTGAGGGTGTTATGTTTAATAATTTATCTTCTAAACATTTGTCTGACAAGAATAAGTAGATATGGCATTAAGATTGAAGTTGAGAATGTATCATAATCACCATCAGATTCTTCGGGCCAGGCCAGCTTAGATATTTAGGTTCTTTTTGCAAAATCGCTACTATTAGCTTTATCATAATATTTCATTGCCAGTGATAGGTCGAGAATGAAGATTCAACATCTACAAAGATATTGTAAATAGATTTAGTTGTTTATACTTTAAGTGTAGCTAAAAGCATTGATTACAGTGATGAGCCGTCTACTTATTTAGAAGTAGTGAATTTAGATAATTCTTGAAAATGAATGGTCGCCCTGTAGAAGGAGGTGAAAACTCCCTAAGAAAAATGGCACAAAGGACTTGGTCAAGTTGCATAAGAACAAGAAATTTGTTAGTTACAAATGGATGTTCAAGAGACTAGAAGGTACAGTTGGTGTTGAATAAGACAGGTACAAACCATGTCTCGTTGCTCAAGGTCACAGTCAGATTTAGGTGTAGACTTCATAGATGTGTTTTTTCGAGTAGTTAAACATACTTTGATTTGAGCTTTGTTGAGTGTTGTGGCTTTGCACAACTTTAAGTTTAAGCAGGGGGATGTTAAAACTTAATTTCTTATAGAGAACTTGAAGAAAAAATCTATGTGCAACAAAAAAACAACATTTTTTGGTTTCGACTCATTCATGTTTACTTAAGATTTTAGAATAATCAATTATGATAGTTTTGCTACATCAAAAGGAATTAAAATAGGTCAATCATTTATTTGCTTTTACGCATTGATGACACATTGATTGTAGATAAAGATAAAGAAGAAATTAAAAGAATCAAAACATGACTGACTAAAGAACTTGAGATGAAAAGTTTGGGAGTCTCCTAGAAGATACTTGATATGAAGATACAAAGAAATCGAAAAGATAATAAATTATACCAAAATCAAAGAGAATATATTCGTAAAGTTTTCTGCAATTTCAAAATGAACAAAGTTAAATCTATTACTATTTCATGAGTAGGTCATTTCAAGCTTTTATCTAACTCATGCCAGTAATCAGATGATGCAATTCATTATATGTCACTAGTTTTGTATTCTAGTAAAGTAAGATCTTTTATGTATGGTATGTTTTGCACGAGTCTGAATTTATATTGTGCAATTAGTGCAGTTAGTAGGTATATAGCAAATCTAGAAAAGAAACACTAGAAACATATTTAGTGGATTCTAACTTGTCTGCTTGGTCTAGTAATGTTTGTCTTTAATTTAAAAGAACTAAATTTTTAAAAATTGAGTACGTTGATTTTGACGATGCAAGAGACCTTTATCAAAGAAAATTAGTAACATGATATGTTTTTATTGTTGAGGATTGTGCTAATAGCTAGAAAGTTACTTTATAAAATATGGTTGAGTTGTATACGATAGAGTCAGAATATATGACTATTACATAGACATGTAAGTTGAAAAGTTATTTTGTGAGCTTAGTAAAGACTTGCGAATTGCAATTGTTAGAGTACTATGTTTCATAATAAAGATAAAATATTTAATGAAAAGATAAAACACATTGATATTCGTTATCATTTTATTGATGTGGTTGTTTGTAGTGATTTTGCTGTGAGTAACATCAGTACTCATAATAATTCTGTTGTTATGATAATCAAGACATGACCTACGTCTAAGTTAAAGAATTGTTTGCCTTAGCTTCATAGGTTTGCCGAAGAGGAAACTTCTTTCTTGATTGAAATTTTTAAAATATATATTTCATATAATGAATCTCGCATCAAGTTGGAGATTATTAGAATTTGTTGTGATCTAAATTTTATCTGGATTAGGTCAGTTAGACATATATTAAGAATCTTATTAAGGTTAAGATTCTAGTTTAATGTATAAATATATGTTTGAGTTGCATAACTTGTTGGGTTGAATTTGATTAGTTAATTTCTCTTCTTACCCAGAAGTTTTTTTTTTTTTTTTTCGTTTTTCATATAAACCTCAGTTTCTGGATTTTTCTTTTTCAATTTTCATATTGTTTTCAGCACATGGCATTATCAACTATATTCTTAACAAAACAGCGATGGAGTGTCAGTGAAAAATTCCCCGATGGCCAACAGAAAGCTGAAATTAAACCCATGAAGCTGTGAATCCGCCTTGTGATGAAAAAAAAATTTTGAGATCATTGGTGATGTGGGGTAGTGAAAACTTTTTTAAGCCTTCTAAGTTCATTTGCGGGGGTTGTCACCGGAAAAAAAATGAGAAAGTCGATTTTGGATGATAGATTTTAGGGCCTAAGTGGAGAATTCAGGAGTCTACCCAAAAGACCCCACCAGCACTGGAGTTAGGATGAGGATCACCAGAGGTAATAGCATGCTGCCGTATCCTCGATCTGTTAATCCACCTATTTTATTGACATCTAGGAAGGTTACTTGGATATAAAGTCGTGCAGCATGTAGGTTAAGGCATTGCTGTCCTGATATGAAGTAGCAACAAGTGCACAAGTATTTAAGCGCTGTTGTTGATTGCATATTAAGATGAAGAGATAATTTCAGAAACAGAGAGACATCCAGGACACACTTCACATACTTTTATCGTTTAATTAACTATTTTTCCTTTTAAATGTCCGCAAATGTTTATTCACAACTTTGCAATCATCAGTCAAGGATGAAGCGACAAAGAAGCAAGCAGATTCATCCTACTTTGGGTACAAATCTTGATACCAATCAGCCGGTTAACATTTGTTGTTTACACTAAATAGCCAATCATACATACACAAGGTATTCCAATTATGATATTGTGCTTTTGTTAAGCAGCTATTTCTTGGTCAAGTTCGTCACTTAAAGCACGTAAACAAGTCTCCCCTGTCTGCTATTGATTCTTGGATCAGTGGAGAAGACTTTGAGGGGACTTTTAGCAAACACCCAACCTTGGTCGCATCTTCAAACGTACGACAAGTTTTAATGCCATTTTTGGCCAAGCGGTGACAAGTCTTTGAATATTGGTTAAAGAGGATAAATTTTTTTTTTTTGAATTTAAAGTTTTAAAAATATGAGAGAATATTAAAAATTTTAAATTTTAAATATTTCCGTGAAGCCGGATGAGAAAATACAGGTAAAGAGAGGATAAAAAAATTTTTTAATTTAAAATTGAAAAGATTTGATGTGATTTAAAAAGTGAGCAACCAAAGAGAGAAATAACATGCACGGGAGAATGTGACCAGATTCTTTCTTGAAAAGTTAATATTAGACCTCGTTGCTGTAGTATCAGCGTAACATCGCATCGCAGAAAAGATCTCGCTTATATTTTTATATAATGATTTCTTCTTCTTTCTCTTCTTCTTGTTTTTTATGAACTAATTCTTTAAGTGTCTACACGTGTTTATTGATTAATTTATTCTATGAATGCCACGTAAATAAATATTAGGATTTCTATTTTATACATCTTAAAGTAGGAATTGAGACTAATATTGAATTGCATGAATTATTAACTCAATTGACAAATATTAATTCTAAGTATTTTTATATTAATTGTTTAAATTCTTGTGACTATTTAGAATAATATTTCATTGAAATTCTATAATATTTATTTTTCATTCGTCTGAAAAGAATATGAAACAAATTAATTAAGTAACTATGTCAATACTTGATTCAAATAAGATTTTCTGAGACGTTTAACTTAATATTACATCATTCTCTATAACTTTTGTAGAAAAGAGATTGTTTAGTAAGGAAAATCAATTTAAAGTCATATTTCTCTTATTCATTTCTCAACTCTATTTGACTATTCTCTTTTTCATTCCGTCAATATTATAGTTTCATACTTAATTAAATTTATTTTATATTGATTTAAATTTTAATAATTTTATCTTCATAAGATGACTTTATTTACCACTTATTATTTGTTTCCGACACGGGCACTTGTGGCGTATTTATTTTTGCAAAACAAGTTTCTGGCACCGTTGCATGGGAAAACGAGAATATATTCCTTCTGGGAAGTCTGATGTCGGACCTCGTTGTTGCAGCATCACATCGCAAAGAAGATTTTCTTATATTTTTATATGATGATTTTTTCTTCGTTTTTTCTTCTATGAGCTAATTTCTCAAATGACTAAGATAAAGTAGCAAACTAGATAATTTCTAATGTAATATTGCAATGTTTAGTTAAATAATTCAATGTGTACTTATTGATTATTTTATTACATAAATACTACATGAATGAATATTAGAATTCTATTTTATATACTCTAAAATAGTGATTTAGACGTATATTGAATTCCATGAATGATTAACTCAAGTGACATGCATTAATTCTAAGCATTTTCTTATCGATTAGTTAAACTTCTTGTGACTATAGAGAATGATACATCATTGAAATTTCAAATAATATTTATTTTTTTATAAGTCTAAAAGAATATATGAAAGTAATAAATCAAATAATTATGTCAACAATTATTTCAAATAAAATTTTATAAGTCATTTAAATTTGACGTTACAACATTCCCTACAAATTTTGTAGTAAATAAATTATTTAATGAGAAAAATCGATTCAAAATCATATTTTTCTCATTTATTTCTCAAATTCATTTATTTAATATTTTATTCTTATTTTAATCATCAATATTCTTATTTAGTTACCCAATTAAATTTATTCCACTTTAATTTAAATTTTGATATATTTGTCCTCCTGAAATCAATATTTTATTTACTATTAGATTGTGATACGTATAATTGAATAATGTAATTAGCAATGTATACAACATTAATTCGTCATTGTACTTGTAGTGAATTTATGAAAAAGATTTAACTTTGAGCCAGTCTTACTCATAATATGTCCCCTGCCATGCTTTCTCCTCCATAGAAACTTGACATCACTGAAGATTTAGATGAATTTACCTACAAAAACTAACCTTATTATTTTCACTGGTCCTTGCAAAACTAATTACTTGGCAATTAAACATAAATAAATGTCAGAACCAAGAGCAGGTCAACCGCAATGAATCGCAAGATAGGCCATTTTTTCACGATCATAAACAAGCAGATATAACAGGCGTTACATAAATCAAATAACATAAAAACCTTCAGTATTCAAATTCATTGTCTATCTCCCAATTTCACATACTTCAGGAAAACATTAGCAAACACAGATGACTTCCTTGATTGATACATCAGTGAAACTTTCCGACTAAATTTCTATCATCAGTAGCCAAATTTAAATTCCAACTCTGAGCAATTCTAACCAAAATAACCCAAATATTCTGTCGTTGACAAGTTTCCAGCCAAATCACATATTACATCCACAGACATTAAGCGAAGTCTAACATATAGAGGGAGCGAAGATAGATAATTTCCAGTGCGCACCTGCGTAATAAGATGGGGAGAAATCGGAAAACGAAGGGGAAGAGAGGGGGAAATTATGATCTTGGGGGATCAGTCGGAGACGGCCTTTATGGGGTCAGGAGCGGTAGAAGAGGCGTAGGATGGTTTAGAAACGTCTAGATCGGAGGTGGGATTAGGGTTAGAATGGAGAGGCGTGCGAATGTCGCCGTCGTCTGGATCGTAATTAGGATCGAGATTGCGATCAATGGCTTCTCGTCCTTTCTCGAGACAAGGCTTGCAGGCGATCTCGATGGTGATCCATCCCAGTACAACACCAGCAATCGCTATTACCGCGCTCGTAATGGCCCCCATTCTCTCTCTCTCTCTCTCTCTCTACAAAGTTGGTTTGCAAAGGCAGGCCATCAGAAAAGGCGATGGTGTAGGTATGGGAATGGATGGATGATTGAAATAATAAAAATAAAATAAATCATTATAAAAATAAGCCCATGTCCACATGAGTTACGACCTAGTGAAGCACACCACTCCAACCTGCCGAGGCCTAGATTTTGAGATCGCCGGAATCTCACGATGCATAACTCATACAGTCGACTATTGAAACCTATATTGAATAAGAAATCGACTACTCGATATATTCAAATAGATTGTATACTTCTTATAACGAACATCTTTTTAGCTCTAACATGTCTCATCGATCCTTCTTTATTGATTGATCTATTCAAGTTGTGTTGCCCGCCATTTCATAATCTACATCAGGTTTGAAGAAAATATTTAGTTTTCTTGATCTATGTCATATCCATGTTTGCAAGTTTGGTTAGTATTTCTTTTGAAAGGAGATCAATTAATTCTTCCTAAATGACGGATTTATAATTTTACTAAAACTACATGTCTGATTGACCATTAATTCACGTTTGTTTTTTAAAATTGCAGAAATAACTTACTAATCATAGTGTCTCAGTCTCATCATTCACGCCTAGATCAACGGACTACATTTTTTTTAATTTTAATAGTAGACTCAGTTAGAATTCTATTTAATCTTCGACTAGATTTCACATAATTTTAAATATAAAGTTAACATATAAACTTTATTTGATGTGCGAACTCAAGGTCAGTCTGAAAGTCAGTCCTTTGGCCTACCATTATGTAACTTCCACCACGACTCGAGATGTTGAGGTTGTAACTCAAGATATTATTATGATTGTGGTATCAACTTAGATATTCAAAAAAAAAAATATTATCAAAAACAATCCAGGCCAGAAATATCACATTTTGAACCTTCAATTTTTTGTTTGAGTTTGGACAAAAGTCTAGAACCACGTCCATAGAACTAGACTTGGACCAACAACTGGTAGAATCATTCAAAGCTTCACTTATTGATATGTCATGTGTATTGTTGTTATATTCATGCATCACATGTTTACCGTTGCCAAAGAACGAACCAAACTTCGTTCTTTTGACATGCATTTAATAAGTTTTGTCAATGTCTTTTCTGGCATAGTGTGATAAGTCCCAAAATTTTCAATGACAAAAAAGGCAAGTTTTTCCACATGTCATTCTTTTGACATCTACCGTCGCCCAGCCCTAGAAGATGAGGACTTCATTTAAACATGGGGATTAGATTTTTAGAAAGATGATTTGAAAAAGTGCAACCATGTGGTATTAAGGAAGCAATGGGAGTCACATTTAAAGAAGAAAAAGGTGAATTGTGTAAAAACCTATTTTTTTTTCAGAAGATGATTCAGCATGTTTTAAAAGCTTCTGATTATCATTTTAAACTTGGAATCAAAGAAAGGAATGTCTTAAACATGCTATTGAGCACATTTTTCAAAAACAGAGGCATAGAAATTTCATGCTAAGAAAAATAAAAATGTAAGACTAAATAAAATAATGCCTTTGGTGTAAAAGTATTGAATCATCGAGACCCGATGCATCAAAATTAATTCTAGATTGCAGGACAAAGTCCAAATTTCTAATTCATTATGCCGGTTGAATTATAAAAGTTTACATTTTTTTTTCTTTTTTTCCTCTCTGGATAAGCTAATCAAATAAACAAGGAAAAGAACTACAATATTGTAGTCAAAATAAAAACAAATAAAAATAATGTTGGACATAGAAAAATCACAGAAGAAAAAGAAGATATGTCTCGTGGTTTCACCATAATGGTGTAACTCGTGCGTCAATCTCCTTGCCTCTAATCGCTCTTTAAAAATATGTCTCAAAACTGTCGAATGTCGCCTTTCTTTTAATAATGTGGTATTTAAAAATTCTCAATTAGGTTTTAAAAATTACCAAAAAATCTTACAAAATACGTAGAACCTTGTAACTTCGATAAGCTGATTTGATCATGGGCCATGCCTCAAAAATGTTGGGCAGCAATTTAGGCCCTTTTTTTTGGAGATGGGTTGCCGCTTATGAGTCGCTATGACATTGATTTGTTTTTTTTTTAAAGTTGTGGCACGGGGTTTTTTAGAACGATGGCAATAAGTCTAATTTTCATAGACTTAATATTTGCTTAAAACAATGACAATAAATCTAAGTTTTATAAAGTTATCAAATACTAAAAAGAGCTGCAATTATAAAACTTCAATACATTAAAGCCCATTTGACCAAGAACATAGTGAAGAGAATATTAATGGGTTCTTTCAAGAATATGAATTGCTTCACACGCAACCAAATTTAATCTTAAAGGAACACAATATACTTATTCTAAAAGCATAAACTATAAGCCTGACAATATAATAATCATACAAACCATAAAGTTCCTTTTGCAATACATGCGGTTATTATTCTTGTTTTCAGACTCACAAAAGTTCTTTCAACCATCCACGATCAAACCAAAAAAGAAAGATAGTATGACCCTAAATAATAACTATCGTTGAGGGTGAAATAACAAGGCAAGAAGTTCAAAGCAAATTGGGACAGTGAAAGAGCTGAGGTGGCATAATTAATTAATTAATTGTAATACAAGAGTATATAATTTAGAGGGAAGGCCAGTGGAAAGATTATTGATCATTGAGCATTCGTTAAATTAATTTCTTTGAGGGAGTTTAGAATTAGGGTTCCAAATTTGTAGATTAGTTTGAGAAACATTTCGAGTCTTACCATTGTTCTTAGGCTTGTAGTTGTTTTTTCGTTTTCTTTTGTGATTGCTATACATCAATGGTACTCGAGCCATACCAAAATGATACCACATGCACCAGATAGAGAAGCACATGTCGGACATGAAGGCAGATTTGCAATGGACTAGTGATCACCAATCTATATTGAGTAGCAAACTTACCATGTTGTCAAGGATGGAAGATTGTTGAAGTCTTGCCAAGTTTGTTGATGTAGATAAAATTGCTGCGAAGGGAATATGACAAAGAACGAGACAAACAGAAGATTAAGAATCAAGTGTTTCGTTTACTTTTGCAATAGGAAATAACAAGTATCAAGCCTTTGTTAGAATCCTTAAACGGTTTAAACATGTTTTATAAACTGAAATTAAAAGATTTACATCAATGCAGAATAAAATCAAAATACCTCTCGCTCTTGATGTTTGAAAATCGAGATTGCTGCTTTTTTTCCGGTTTAATCGCTTCTAAATCTTCAAAAATCTCTTATCAAAGGTGTATGATTTCTGAACAAGATATTTGGCTTAGGGACCTTTTCCAGATGAATTCATTTTCTAATGAATTCTTCTTCCATAAAAAAGATTTCTTTATAAGATGAAAAAATTTAGCAAGAACCATAGATCTTGCTAAGAAAGAAATGTAGAAGGAAGACTATTTCTTTCTGCATGAGGTATAGAGATGACAAACATGTCGAGCTAAGTTCGACCCGCTACTGTAGCGGGTCGAGCCTGGCCCGATCTTTTGAGGTGGGCCGAGCTGAGCCTAAGGGTTGGGCTTGTGAGCTCGCCAAGGACGGACCCTAACGAGCTGGCTCATCGGCTTGACGGCTCATTGGCTGGCTCGACGGGCCAGACTCGCGAGCTAGCCCGTGAGCCCCATACCTGATACCCTTTCAGCTTTGTTCACATCGCCGCAGCCAGGTTAGCCGGTAATCAACTATTCAAATAAAATTCAACAATCAACATCCATCTAGAAACTAGAACCCTGAGTTTTTTTTTGGTAAAAAAACTCAAAAAATCGAGTGGACTAACCTTAAAAACTTTCTCACTAATGCTGTAAATCTCTTCGAGACGAACGTTTCGATATCAAATATTCGTCGAACGAAGTTCGATCGACTTACCTCTCCTCTCTCTCCGATGTCTCTCTCTTTTCGGCTGTTGTGATTTGCGATGCGAAGCAGACAGACGATGAGGGGAGACTGGGAGAGTGGAGACGAGAGACGAGGAGACTAGAGAGGGTCGGAGGCAGGGATTTGAAGATTTCTTCAATTTTTTCTTTAAAACTAATAGTATTTTATAAAATATTATATTATTTTAACTAATAAAAATTAAAACACGAAGGTAAAAATAAAATATAGTTAAGTAATAAAATATTTTATTAAGGTGATTTAATAAAATATTAAGGAACACTGCACAGATTGATCATTGATTTGAGAGAGGCGACGCCAAATATAGGCAATTGCGTGCGCTAAGCGCTTTAACAGTAGGCAATCCGTCCCCTATTTCAGCGATCGATCACCCCTTAGACTGGTCCGGTCCCTCATTCCTCATTGAGCTAGGCGATCGATTGCCTCATATAGTTGGCGCACTGCCGCTGACAAATAGTTGGCGATTGATCGTCAATTGATAGGCGAACGATCGACCCTTCGTTGTACAGGTTGTAAAGCCTGCAACGGTCTGCAATGTTTTTATGACCATTGCTCTTGTACTCACGTGTAGCACCCCGAGGAAAAAAACCCCGCGTTCCCGGTGCGCTACAGTGCATCTACACACTACACACACTAACACTTGACATAACTCACTCAATTTAATACCCCTTTCATTTTTAAAAGAATATTTGTGAGTATGAAAAATTTTCAACTCGATTCGAAAACAGCTCGCGTCCGAAGAGGGAACATGAAATCCTCAACATAAAAACTACGCAGCGGAAAAGAAAACCATTTAAAATAGTTTAAGATAAAACGGTAAGACTTGAAATCGTAAGAAAGAATCCAACGCACCCCTCGAACCACACAATCCGGTGCCGCGCACTTATATCCCCACTTCGACACCCCGCGCGCACCCTCGTGGTGCCGCACGTGCCAACTCAACGTCACTGTGTCTCGCGCACGCTCACAGCGCCGCGTGCCTCACGCACCTTGTCGCTGTATAGCACGTCCGCGCGCACGCCCTCAGGGCCGCGTGCCCCGCGCACCTGCGATCACGCCGCACTCCCACGCTCATCTACACTTCTCTAGCATTCACTGTACATACCTCAACCTATTCCGTATCCTCTCGACTCCCAACCCCTCTCCCGAAATTTCGGCAGGGTGACGCCTAAAAATTGGCTATCCCAAAAATTTAAAACCCTGCACACAGTTCACAAAAAACTAACAATATTTATTTATCCATCATCCAGAGAAATCACCATAATAAAATCAGAGTATGAAGACAACGAAAATCCATCAAATGCAAATGAAGAAAATTCAAAGTATAGAGTAATACTATACTCTAACATATAAAAATACATACGCATCCCCAAAACACTACAACCACCTTATACAATCCTGTACAACCGACGTCTATACAAACTCCTCTATCTGCATAAATACCCGACAAAAATAACAACCCAATGCATCTCACCGTCACCTACCACCACCACGGGTTGGGTCGTCCTAACAAAATTCGTCATCCGGTGCCTCGGTCGCACTCCGCCAACCATCCTATGCCTCAAGACTAGGCTCTCGAGGCTCACCAGTAAGGTCGTCAGCACCTACACCACAGAACACACAACATAAGTCTAACGCTCAGTAAGTAATGCGATATGAAAGTAAAAGCCGACAATGCAATCCTATCACATGCAGTCTCTACACTCACACTCATGTTGTCACATCTGTGATGCGTAGTGTAGCCGTACCAGGGTAAGGAGGACCCTAACGCCACCCTACACCTTGACACGTCGCCACCATCCCGTACTCTCCAGCAACGAGGCCCACAAGCTACACACACGCATCATCACACGGCAACCACATCATGGTAAGGGTGTACCTCGCGTCACACTACACCCTGACACGTCGCCCCCGTCTCAGCCCCCTCAGCACGGGGCCACAGTTTTCACACACATGCGTTTCGCGACAGCCCAGCCAGCCCACTCCTCTAGCGGAATCCGCGACTGGTGTGCACCGGCCCACACACTAGTAGGATCCGCGGTACCACTACCCATCACCCTCACCGTCGACACATTCACGCCACATGACGGCCCAGCCGGCTCACTCCTCGAGCGGAGTCCGCAACTGGTGAAGCACCGGCCTGCACACTAGCAGGATCCGCAGTACCACCGCCACACATCTCACCACATACTCAAAACATGCTTAAAACATACTCAAAACCAATTTCGTTCACGGTTTTTTTTTAAAATAAGATGCATGTCAAACAATACACACGCACACCACAATCAATCACATAACCCTAAAGTTCTACAGTGTAGGCCCACTTGGGCAAAACACATGCATACACTACTTACCTGGCGTTCTAAGCTCGCCCGACGCACAGCTTCGCCAAAAAGTGTCTCAACCTAAAATGCAAACAATTCACTCGTCAATCTTTACTTCAAAACTCACCAAACAATTTAAAATGACATTCCTTAACCAAATCCATGAAAATTTCAGTTAAAACGGATCACCAATGTGGTTCGTCTGAAAACCAGGCCAAAGTTCAGACGAGCATAACTTTTACGTCCGTTAACGGAATCGAACGATTCAAGTGGCTAAACGTCCCCTTAGGAACCTAGTTTAACATATTAAGACGGATTTTAAAACGGTAAGCCGCAGCTAGGTGGAAAAATCACGAAACCGAATCTGCCCCTTTTTATCCAATTTCACATTTTTGTTTTTCTTCAACCAAAATTCACTCAATTTAACTTTACGAACCAAAAACAGCCATGCCACTATCACACGTCGAAATTCTATGAAAAACGCTCACTAATTTGACTTGGACCAAAATTCGACATAAACGTCCGGCGCGCGTAACTTTTGCGTCGGATATCGGAATCGAACGATTCCAGTGGCCATACGTCCCTCTAACAACCTATTTTAACCCACAAAACAGGATTTGAAACGATTAACCAAAGCCAGGCCGCAACGGCCAAAAATAGAATATGTTTTTTATACGAAAATCCGAAATTCAACCTTAACCAGATTTTTCACCAATTTCTCCGCCAATCAATCACATTCTAATCTATTAAATATGAACTAACCATAATTGAAGGTTTCCAATTCAGAAAACTTAATTTGAAAATCCCAGCCCCTCGGTTTATTCTTTTTTTTTTTTCAGCAACCGATGCTCCCCACCACAATCTCTTAACCCAACAATTATCGACAATTTCCACTATCGATCGATCGAAAAGGAGAGCAGCATCACGCACTCTCCACCTCGACCAACAGAATAGAAAAAAAAACAAGGGGGGGGGGGGCTCCGAGCTCTCGGCTCTGTG
>CM039524.1:5845128-5872454 GCA_022433055.1 Begonia peltatifolia
GGTGGTGGGAACTCCTAGCTCTCCGGTCACGCGGCACATACACACAGTATAAACCAACCCAACACTCAGCTTAACATTCAGAAGGATTGAAGGAAGACGGCCATTTAATTTGACAAACAAAACCAGAGTAGGGGAGAAAGCATTCCTTCAGTATTCAGCTCGAGAAATCAAACACGTCCCCCACCACAGTCCTCCTCGGCTAACTGGCGTTCGGTTATTCACCGTCGTCGGCGTCGACAGACCACCGGTTTCTCTCCCTCCCTCTCACGGCTTCTCGCGCTCTCTTTCTCGGGTCTCTCTTCTCTTGGCCACGCGACAACACGGTGGAATGGCTTCAACCCAATGCCTAAAATGCTCTCACGTGTTTTAATCGTCCGTAAATTCGTTAATTTCGGGTACTCCCAACTTTAAAAATCTCAAAACCCACCACAAAACCAAACGCCAAGTCTTATAATTTAAGTTTCCCGTTAAAATATTTTTCGAAACTCCAACGGAACTTAAATTAAAAGTTTCGGGAATAAAATTTAAAAGTCCAAAATTTTCGGGTTATTACATCACGCACTCTAACGGTCTTGTGACAGTTGCCCAGCCCTACCCCTCCCCACCCAGGGATGAAGCATCCACCCGACACACCTATAAATTCTCTTCCATCATCTCTGTTTTTTGTACCATTTTTTTTTCCATCTCTCTCAATTTCAATTTGTTTTTCGATATATTTATTGCTCTCAATCTATTTGGTGCTCTCAAGTATCACTCAATACTCAATCTATTCTTCTTCAATTTGTTCAAGAAAGTATAATGTAGTTTATTTTTTATATTTTTAATTATATTTGTAGTTATAAAATAACTAAATTTTTTTACATTAATTTTTTTTGTATGTTTTGTACAACAGTTGATCAAATGATCAATTCACACCGCTTGTGAATTTTTGTTGGACATTATTTTTGTGGTATCTTTTTTTTTAAATTTAATTTAAAATTTATTTTTAATAGTTATGGATGCACGTAATTATAATATTCTTGATGATGATATTGAGAAAATTAGAGAAATAAATCTTGCATTTTCAATAGAGTAATCATCTTCATTTGCACAAGCATCTACGCCATCACCTAAAAAAAACAAAACAAAACGTTTGGAGTATGAAAACATTTTGTAATGAAAGAAATTAAAATCAGTGAAAAAGTAAAATCTAGAGCTCAATGCAACTATTGTATTAAAAATTATACATATATTTCTGGTAATTCAACTAGCACACTCAGTAGCCATTATCAAAAATGTCACTTAAATGAGCAAGTCGACGACCCTACACAAATATTATTAAATGCTAGTGGTAGTGGTACTTTTTTTGTATTCATAAAATAAAAAGCGAGAAGGAATAGCAAAACTTGTAGCACAATGTGACTTATCTTTAGCGTTTACTAATAGTGATAAATTTGAAAAATTTATCAAAGAGTATGCTACTACTAATTTTAAATGCATTCCTAGAAGTATAACTAGAAATGATATTATTAAAATATTTAATAATATGAAAAATGAATTAATTTCATTTTTTCAAGTGCTCATTCAATGTCTATTTATATCACTTCAGATTTATGGAGTGCACGTAATTCTGTAGGATATGTCGTTGTAACTTCTCATTTTATTGATGACTCTTGGCAATTAAATAAAATAATTTTAGAATTTCATAATTGTGAAAATCTTCACACTGGTATTACTATTTATAGATATATTGTAACGATATTACAAGAATATTCTATTCGAGATAGAATATTTAGCATAACACTTGATAATGCTAGTACTAACGATGTTACTATTTCTCATTTTAAAAATTATTTTCAATTAGATACTACTCACTATTCTTTTTTTCATATGAGATGTGTTTGTCATATTTTAAATTTAATTGTTAAAGATGATATAACATATATTTTGCCTCATATTAAATTAATTAGACCCGCAATTTCTTATATAATTGAA
This sequence comes from Begonia peltatifolia, assembly GCA_022433055.1. Taxonomy (NCBI): domain Eukaryota; kingdom Viridiplantae; phylum Streptophyta; class Magnoliopsida; order Cucurbitales; family Begoniaceae; genus Begonia; species Begonia peltatifolia. The sequence goes on from CM039524.1 coordinate 5,847,103, forward strand.
TCTAATTTGAGGCAACAACAATATAGGAGTTTTGTAAAGCTGCTCAACTTAAACCACGAAAATTAAAAACTAATGTAGATAATAGGTGGAATTCTATTTATTTAATGTTAGAAAATGATAGGCCATATTGGCAAGTTATTTGTGCTTTTATTAATGAGAAAACACAAAGTATTAATCTTGATAAATCTAGTTGCAATGTAGATAAAATATTTCTTGATTTTTTAAAACCATTTTACGATGCTACGAATGAATGTTCAAAAATTTATTCTCTCATTTCTCATCTTGTTCTATCAATTTTTATAAACTTAACGGGCAATTTTGCACAATATCGATAAATAGATGAATTTAGAGATATACTTAACAGAATAGAAATAAAATTTAAAAAATATTGGCTGGACATTCCTTTTATTTTTTGTTATGCATGTATAATTGATTCTCGCTATAAATTAATTGTATTATGTCTCATGATTAATAAAATTTTTAATAATTTAAATACTACTTCTTTAGTTTCACTGGATCAAATAACTAATGGAATTGCTAGTTTGTATTCTTCTTATGAATCTAAATATTCTAATGTTAGTTGTTTAGATATTTTTTCATGTGATTGTTCAAGTAGCAGTGGTAGAAATATTTTAGGTTCACAATTTAGTATTCATGATACTTGAAGTCAATTAGATACAAATGTTTACTCTAGTTCTATGCGAAATGAACTACATATTTATTTTGACACTCGATATCAATTTTCTCACGAAAACAATTTTGATATTTTAGATTGGTGAAAAATATTTTCCACCACATATCTTATTCTTTCAATAATGGCATGTGATCTATTAACACCTTCGGTCTCTACCGTAGCATCAGACTCTGCTTTTAGTACAGGTGGATGTGTGTACGATAAACGTCGAGGACGACTTGTATCCGATCTCGTGGAGGCACTTATTTGCATGAAAGATTGAAACGATGCCATTACGAGAAACCAACAACGAGAGGATGAAATACTTGAAGACTTTAAAAATTTAGACGTTGAATATTAGCATTGTAATTTAAACTTTGAAGTATTTTTTCAACTTGTAATTTTTTCTTTTACATTTTGTAAATGATTGACAATTAGATAGATGCCAACCTAGTTGGGATGTGTCTAATTTGTAGTGATGCAAATGTAAAATTTATAATGAATTGTATATTTTTTTTATATTTATTTGAAAAAAGTTAAATGGTATGAGTTAAGTTCTTTTTAAACTGAGAGCCGATAATTCGCCCCATTGGCTGATTGATTAGGTTTCTTTGTAAGGCACAGCCGATCCATCCCCCAAGTGGGATGATGGATCGGTAGTCACTCTGTAAAATTATAGAGTGACAGATGAACACTCGCTTCACTGAGGCGATGGATTGACGGTCACTCTATAAAATTACTAAGTGACAGTCGATCACTCGCCTCGAAGTGAGCTGATCCATCGCCCTAGTGGGCCAAGGCTATCCCTCTGTAATTTTACAGAGTGAGAGCGCATCAATCGCGCTACTTGGGCGATTGATCGACTATCTAAAATTTTACATAAAATCCTTCGATCCCCAAGTTTTAATTTAGCTAATCCCCAAAACTGCCAAAGCGCCTCCCAAGTCCCGAGTCCACAATTTCGACCTCCGGTGACTCTTTGATGTTGACTAAATTTCAGTCATCAGGATCATGTTATATTTCTTCCGCAATTTGATAATGTAATTGAAATTTTTTTTCTTTTGGTTATCAAATTAGGGCTAGGGCTGTGAATTTTTGTTGGTTTGGGATACGATCGGCTCCCGTGCACACAACAATATGCGCGCCCGAGCGAGTGGCGCGCAGCGTGTTGCACGCGACCTAGTGGGAGAGCTGATCGATCGCACGACAAGGCATGATCGATCGACTGGCACCCGAGAGGGTGCCTATCGATCATGCCTTGTGCGCGGCATGCCACATGGGATGTAAATGTTGATTAATTTGTTTTGTGCTGCATGCATTATTTGATTTTTATTGCTGAATTCTAAACTTGAGGTTGGTTTGAATTATGTGTTGAATTGTAAACTTGAGATTGGATTGAATTGAATTGTGTCTTGAGGTTGGTTTGAATTGTGTGTGTTACGGCTACTGAATGATTTTTTTTTTTTTTGTTTTCTGTTGTCGAATGACTACATTATTTGATTTTTATGGCTGAATTCTAAATGCATTATTTGATTTTTATGGCTGAATTCTAAACTTAAGGTTGGTTTGGGATACAATAACAATTATGTGCATTATGGCTTACAAATTGAAAAGATGCCGCCAAAACGTTTAAAAGCTTCTTTAAGCTTAGCTTCAGTAAGACAAATAGATCACTCATTTATCAACTCCGAGGCAAAGAAATACTTTATGAATTTCATGACAAAAAATAAACCTGTTATATAGGAAATTAAATTTCAACTCGATGAGTCTGATGGATATATTTTAGACATGCTTAGGCAAAGACGATGGGAGACTTTTGTTGTATTATGTGGTGATGTGAACGTAAGTGTTGTTCGGGAATTTTATGCAAATCTCAGGGCATTAAATTCAGATAGTACCGTTCAAGTTCACAACAAGATCATTTGGTTCTCAGCAGAGATCATTAATGCTAAGCTTGGTTTGGATAACTTAAATGAAGATGATTATCACACCATGATGGAAGAGGGGCCAGATTATGAGATGATCATACAAGAGATGAGCCACCGAGGTTGATAGGTTTACTCAGTCGTCAACCTAGCTCAACCATTACATTTGATATTAAGTTGTCTCAACTGCTACGTTCAAGCTTTGTGCAAGTTCATCAGAAGAAACTTGATGCCGACATCCCAAAATTCAGAGCTCACCAAAGAGCGGGCGGTCCTACTGTATTGCATTCTCACTGGTCTATCCATAAATGTTGGCCGAATTATCCACGATAATATTAGTGCATATCGTAAAGGTTCCACCACTACTGGCCATATCCAACCCATCCTTATCACGCAGCTATGCCTTGCAGAGAATGTCCCTATGAGCTCAACTGACGAGTCTTGAATATAGCAAAAGGTTTATGGCTTCTCAAATATTTCAAGAACTGCTAAGTGGCCGTATGGCATCGCTACAAACAATGGACTAGGATTCATTGAGAATGATGCTAATGCTGAGATTCCTAGTCAACTAATGTCCTTGCCTCGTATCCGGCGCATCACAGATGGTACTATGACGGGTGCACAAAGTAAGCTAGTGCAGACAAAAAGAGACCACGTCGAGGCTCGCCAAAAATAGCGATATGAAAACCAATCAACTATGCCACCTGATCAAGATGCCTCTTCATCATCTGCCGTGCCACCTCACTCTTACTCAACTAACGATGTAGAGTAGATGTTGGAAAATTGCACCATCGAACGAAGCCGAACGTTTACCAATCTGACTACTGAACAAACCAGCTTTGAACACGATATAAGACAAAGGTTAGAAAATATTTCCAATTAGAAAACATAGTTATCACGAGAACAGAGGCTCATCAAACATTGGTTGAGGAATATACAGAACCATTCATTAGAGCAGACAACCTTCTTTGCATGATATGTGAGAGCATTAGATGCTCATTATGACTATTTGGGTCCAGCATTACCCATCTTACCAGAGTATCTATTGAGGCCATATGACCCTCCACAAGAGGGTGAGGACAACGATCAGCTTGGCTCTTCATGAATTATGCTATTTTTTACCTATTTTTTAGTTTATTTTATGCATGAAATACAATGTAAATTTGGGATTGATTTTAGTTTATCTTATGACTTTGCTATATTTTGTGCTATATTTTGGTTATGTAATATAAAGTGTGTCTATTATTAAAATTTTGAATAAATTCATGTTTTAGCTCCTAAAAAAATTCTTTAGGTTGTGTGAATGAAAATTAATGAAATATATAATATATTTGTATAAAATAATTTTATTTATATAAGCTCAGCTCGTTAAGCTCGGCTCGTGAGGCTCGTTGAGCTGGCGAGGCTCGGCTCGGCTCGTTAGGCTCGTAGCTCGCAAGCTGACTCGAGTTTAAAATTTTTTAGGGTCAACTCGTTAGGCTCGGCTCGTTTGGCTCGAGAGGCCCATTAGACTCAGCTCGACAGGCTCAGTGAGCTGAGGCTTTGCAAGCTCGACTCGTTTAACATCTCTTTGAGGTATGGGCATGAATCCCCCATCATAAAAGTGATTCTACAAACAATACCAACCAACATTCTCCCACTTGATTTGAGTTCAACATAATTTCTGTAGTAAGTAAATATAATAAATTACTCATAGCGATAAATTTTCTCTTTTGAATTATCTTTTATGTATCACAATGCACTATGTTATTTTCTTTATTTCCCATAAACTTAATGAATTAGCCCCCCATGTTTATTTCAGGTTCATTACTTTAATATATTTGTCATATATAAATACATACACGATATATATCAAAATAAGAAATATCAGTTGAAGAGTTTATGAACATTCGTTCATTTACTTTTTCAATAGGGAAACCAAGTCTCAATCTCCCTACATGATCCTTAAGTTTCTAAATTTACATGCCTTTAGTTAAAATGTCAACTATCATCAATTCAGTGCTAATGTGTTTGATGACCATTATAGCATCCTTAACACGTTCTCTAATGGCTAAATACTTAACGTCGATTTGCTTACTTCGACTACAACTTTTGTTGTTTTAAGCCATAAAAATAATTGAATTGTCACAATATATCTTTAATGGCCTAGAAATAGAATCAACAATTTTATGCAATTTCTTCACAAGAATCACATGTATGATTTGGAGAAGTTACCTCAAGGCAAAAAAGCTCTCAAGAACAGATGAGTCTATAAGCTGAAGACAAAAAATGCAAGCCCAAAGTTAAGGTACAAGGTTCGATTAGTTGTGAAGGGTATGGTCAAACAAAGGGAATCGACTTTGAAGCAATAATAACATCGGTGGTGAATATGTCCTCTATCCAAGTTGCTCTTGGTTTAGCGACATGCTTGAACTTGGAGATCGACTAACTTGATGTGCAAATTGTATTTCTTCATGGAGAAAGAGATCTACATGGAACAGTCTGAGGGATTCAAAGTAAGAGGAAATGAACAAATTGTGTGTAAGTTAAAGAAGAGCTTGTATGGCCTTAAACAAGATCCACGACAGTGATACAAGAAGTTTTGTAACACCCAAAAATCTTTTTGATTTAATTTCTAAATATATATATATATATGCATACTGTTTAGTCAAATTATTATTAAATATCATGATAAATTAACTATTAAGGAAGAAGAATGAAATGCAAGTGAGGTGTTGGTGTTGGCGTTGGCTTTGGAAAAAAAAAGAGAATGAATTGGAAGAAGGAAATCACGTGCAAAAGAAGTTGGAAAAGTTAAAAACCTGTTGTTTGGCAATAGAGAGAAGAATACTTCTCTTAAAAGGAATCATTCTCGTTGGAAGAGGGAGAAATGAGGTGAAGGGTATTTTTGGAAATGAGAGAAAGTTAGGTTTTTAACACTTATCCTTTAAGTATTTAGTATAGAAAAGAAAACCCTCATTTGGAGATTTTTCTCCACGCTAAGCCTCCCCATTTCAGTATCTCTCTTCCATATCAAAAGTCAATTTCTTCTTCTAAACTCAAAGGTAACTAGAGTTTTGCTTGAGTTTTGTGGTGATCTGATAAACCATAGATGAAGCACGAAAATAGGTTTCCTCTTCCTTCATTTTTGGTTTGTTTGATGATTAATGGGATGATAGTGTTGATTGTGAAATAAATAGAGAAAAAGTATAAAACAATGCATGAATAGTCAAATTTTGAGAATTACAGAACAGGTTGAGTTTTTGCAATTTTCGGTCCAATCAATTTGGTTTGTTTTAAAATATGAATTGAGTTTGTTAAATTAGATTCCTTAAGAAGTCCATAGCCTTTGAGATTTTTGCATTTGGATATGTATAGCTAAAGATATGAATTTTTGAAACTTGACTATTTTGAAGGGATTTCTGAAAATTGAGTATGCATTAGATGGTTTTAGGTTGTGAAATGTTTTAAGCTATTTGAATTGGATATTTCAGAAGATTATTTGGATATATTCTTTCAATTTGATGAAGTTTTGAAATGTGTTAAGTTTGATGCATAGGTTGTTAGTTGAAATGAGTTTTGGTATTGATGATAATCGATGTAATCGTATAGGTTTGCAAGTTAAAAGGAATCTGAGCAAATTGTCGAAACCGAACTCGAGACACGAGGTAGGTGTATGTTTGCATGCGTTTTGGCCAATTAACCTACACCACAAAGAGTTAGAAGATTTATGAATAAATAAGGAACTTGGAGATTTTAATTTTGAGAGTTTTGGTTGGGTAGAAATTTTAGGTTACGAGTTTATTATGATAAGTTTTTGTTTATTGATGGATTTGTTTATCTGTTTATGTTACTTTACACTTACAATCTTAAGGATATGTGTATGTAACATTCATGCATCATAGTTTTTCCAAATCATAGAAAACGGTTTTATGCATACGTTTTCATGTAAACAGAACAGGAAGAATATGGTACAGTAAAATACGTAAATAGTTATTGTGGGTAGAGAACTGAGTATGGTAGTTCCGTCAGAGGAACCGGTTCCGTTAGAGGGACCGTTAGATATGTCATTCCACTTTCTCTAGAGCGAGTTGGTCTTTCCGCTAGAGGGACAATCAGTTAGGCCATCTTTCCTCTAGAATTAGTACCCCAATAACTCATGTTATGTAAGAAATAAATAATAAATTCAGTTGCATATTTTATGAACAACATAGCATAATCATGAGCATGCATTCTTTACTTCACATCACTTATTGAACGTTAGGCTCATTGGTTACTTTGTGGTATAGGTGATATCATTATAGGTGAGGGCGTTGATCCTCAAGATGGTTGACAGTGCAGTTGGTGGAGAACGTCCATGGAGCATGCTTGTAGCTGTTAGGGCGATTTTATATAACGCCCCGAGAACCTACACGTTCTCGGTGCGCTCACTACGTGTACGCACTGTGACATACAGAGACTCGACGTAAACTCACTTACTTTAATATCACTTTCACTTTCAAATCATATTCAAAAGAACATTTGTGAGTATAAAAATTTTTTCGACTCGATTCGAAAACAACTCGCGCCTCGAAGAGGGAACACAAAATCCTCAATATTAAATACGCAGTGAAAAAGATAATTTAAAGTAGTTTTATAAATAAGACAATAAAACTTGAAATTCTAGGAAGGGGGTCCAACACACGCCTCGAACTACCCGATTCGGTGCCGCGCGCCGGAGTATTGGCGCTGCACGCCCACGTCCCCACTTCAGCGCCCCGCGTGCACCCTCTCGGTGCTGCGCGCGCCAACTCAACATCGTCGCGTCACGCGCAAGTCCACAGCGCTGCGTGCCCCACGCACCCTGTCTCCGGGCAGCATGTCCGCAAGCACGCCCTCACCCGACGCCGCACGATCTGTGCGCGCGCCTGCGACCACGCCGCGCTCTTCCACCTATCCTCACCCCTCTAGTACCTCACCGTGCACTCCCCGACCTATTCCACACCTTCTCGACTCCTAATCTTTCTGCCGAAAATTTGGCAGAGTGACACCTAAAACTGGCTATCTAAAAAATCTAAACCTGCACACAATTCACCAAAATTTCCAGAATACCTTTCCAGGAAAAAGAAATAAAACTACAACAATCATCAACCATCAAATAAAGAAAATTCACAGTATAGAGCATTACCAAGCTCATACATGTAAAAAGTGTAATGACCCAGAAATTTTTGAATTTTTATTTTAATTTCTAAAATTTTAATTTAATCTCGGTCGGAGTTTTGAGAAATATTTCAACAGAAAAAATTAAATTATAAGAATCGGAGCCTACTTTTGAGATGGTTTTCGAAATTTAAAGTCGGAAGGTCGAGAAATTTACGAATTTACGGACGATTAAAACACGTGAGGGCATTTTGATAATTTTGTAATTAAATTAGAAGTTAAAAAATAAAATAAAATAAAATAAAATATGTTATATGGTGGAATGGCTTCGGGTGGAAGCCATTCCACTGTGTTGTCGCGCGACCGAGAGGAGAGAGCGCCAAAGAGAACCAGCCGATCGAAGAGGGAGTGTGCTGCCGAGGAACGATGGCTGTGCGAAAGGGGTGCCGACGAGCTGGAGTGAGGAGCTGTTTTGCCTTCCCGCTCTGAGAAACCGAAGGTGAGTTCTCCCCTGTTTTTTTCGGTTCTGTCGACCGAGCGTGGAAGTTCAGTTGTTCTTGAACTCCTGACAGTTAGAGCTCGGTTGTTGGGGCATTTTAGAATCGCGCGTGTGTGTGTTCTGGAGCTAGTGTGTGGCTCGGCTCTCCTGCGACGAAACCGACCGGGAACAGGGAGTTTCCCTTTCGGTTTTGCCCTGCTCTGATAGCCGAGCGTGGGTTGTTTCGACCTCTGCATTTCAGGGGATTATGTGATAAATTTGGAAAGAATGAGGGAGGGGTTTAGGGCTCAATGAACCGATTGAGGATTTCTCAGTTTTGGGAAGAAAACCGTGAAGGTTTTTGGTGCTGCCATACTGTTTTCTAATTAGGAACTCCCCAAATTGTTAATGTATGAATTGGTAGATCGAAATGTGATTCTTTGGGGAAGGAATTGGCGAGATTGGATCGAAATTGAATTTTCGGCTATTTTTTGCATAAAAACAGCTTCTGTCTTTGGCCGTTTCGGCTTACGTTCGGTTGATCATTTTAAATTTTGTATTTGTGGGATAAACTAGGTTGTTAGAGGGACGTATGGCCGCTGAAATCGTTCGATTCTGATATCCGACGCAAAAGTTATGCGCGTCGGAAGTTTATGTCGGATTTTGGTCCAAGTCAAATTAGCAGGCGTTTTTCATAGAAATTCAACGTGTCATAGTAGCATAGCCGTTTTTTATGCGTAAGACTAGTTGCGAGTGAGTTTTGGTTGAGGAGAAGTGAAAATGTGAAATTTGATAAAAATGGCAGATTCGGTTTTTAGCATTTTTCGCCTATCTGTGGCTTACCGTTTTAAAATCTGTCTTAGTATGTTAGACTAGGTTCCTAAGGGGCCGTTTAGCCACTTGGATCGCTCGATTCCGTTAACGGACGCAAACGTTATGCGCGTCTGAACTTTGGGCTGGTTTTCGGTCAAACCAAACCAATGGCCCGTTTTAGTTGGAATGTCATGAGTGTAGTTGAAGAAGGTTATTTTTAGCTATTTGGTGGATTTTGAGATAAATATTGATGACTGGTTGTTTGTGTTTTAGGTTGAGATACTTTTCGGCGAAACTTTGCATCGAGCGAGCTTAAGAGGCTAGGTAAGTAGTGCATGCATGCGTTTTGCCCAAGTGGGCCTATACCGTAGAACTTAGGGTTTATGTGATTGATTGTGGTGTGCGTGCATATTGTTTGGCATGCATAATATTTTAAAAATGTGAACGAAAATGTTTTGAGCATGTTTTGAGTATGTGGTGAGACGGGTGGTGGTGGTACCGCGGATCCCACTAGTGTGCGGGCCGGTGTTTCACCAGTCACGGATTCGGCTCGAGGAGTGCGCCGGCTGGGCCGTCATGCGGCTTGAATGTGTTGACGATGAGGGTGATGGGCAGTGGTACCGCGGATCCTACTAGTGTGTGGGCCGGTGCAACACCAGTCGCGGATTCCACTCAAGGGATGGGCCGGTTGGGCTGTCGCAAAACTTGTGCGTGTGGCAACTGTGGCCCCGTGCTGGGGAGGCTGGGACGGGGGCGACGTGTCAGGGTGTAGTGTAGCGCGAGGTACACCCTTACCCTGATGTGGTTGTCGTGTTATGATGCGTGTGTGTAGCTTGTGGGCCTCGTTGCTGGGGAGTCCGGGATGGTGGCGACGTGTCAGGGTGTAGGGTGGCGTGAGGTTCCTCCTTACCCTGGTACGGCTGCACTATGCGTCACAGATGTGACAACATGAGTGTGAGTGTAGAGACTATATGTGACAGGATTGCATCGTCGGCTTTTACTTTCATATCGCATTACTTACTGAGCGTTAGGCTTATGTTGTGTGTTCTGTGGTGTAGGTGTTGACGATCTTGCTGGTGAGCCTCGAGAGCCTAGTCCTGAGGCATAGGATGGTTGGCGGCGTGCGACCAAGGCACCGGATGACGGATTTTGGTTAGGGCGACCCGACCAGTAGAGATGGTAGGTGGTGGCCTGGTTTGTTTGCGGGTATTTCCTTTTGTGGTGATTATGTACAGTCGATGAGATGAGTTGTATATGCGTCAGTGTATAGGTGTATATGGAGTGCGTGTGATTTTGGCGACGTACGCATATATTTTACATGTATGAGCTTTGAATTTGCTCTATACTGTGAATTTTCTTCGTTTGAAATTGATGGATTTTCGTTGTCTTCATACTCTGATTGTGTTATGGTGATTTCTCTGGATGATGGATAGATAGATATTGTTAGTTTTGGTGAACTGTGTGCAGGGTTTTAAATACGTTTTTAGGCGTTGCTCTGCCGAAATTTCAGAGGGGTTGGGAGTCGAGAGGATATGAAATGGGTTGAAGTGTGTACAGTGAATGCTAGAGAAGTGTAGATGAGCGTGAAAGTGCAGCGTGATCGCAGGTGCGCGGGGCACGCGGCCCTGCGGGTACTCACAGGTCGTGCGGCGCCAGGTAAGGGCGTGCGCGCGGACGTACTGTACAGTGGCAGAGTGCGTGGGGCACGCGGCGCTGTGAGCGTGCGCGAGACACAGTGACGTTGAGTTGGCACGTGCAGCACCGGGAGAGTGCACGCGGAGTGTCAAAGTGGGGACGTGAATGCGCGGTACCGGATTGTGTAGTTCGAGGGGTGCGTTGGATTCTTTCCTAGGATTTCAAGTCTTACCGTTTTATCTTAAACTGTTTTAAATGGTTTTCTTTTCCGCTGCGTAGTTTTTATGTTGAGGACTTCGTGTTCCCTCTTCGGGACGCGAGTTGTTTTCGAATCGAGTCGAAAATTTTTCATACTCCCAAATGTTCTTTTGAAAATGATTTGAAAACGAAAGAGGTATTAAATTGAGTGAGTTATGTCAAGTGTTAGTGTGTGTAGTGTGTAGACGTACTATAGCGCACCGGGAATGTGTGGGTTCTTGGGGTGTTACAGTTATGGTATCAGAGCCACGGGGTCGACGTCGTTCGGAGGATTACCTAACACCGCCAGCCGCTGCACGGGAGCACTCCACCAACTGTAAGTGTTTAGATTTGAATTTATTGTAGTACTAATGTGAGTTTTATATTTATGTTAAAAATAGAAAATGTCAGGAGAGGCGAGAGGTAGAGGTAGAGGGCGGCCACGACGAGAGGTGCCTCCTAGAGCTGTGGGTGACATGGATGATACTGTCCGGCAGCTTACCGAGTTGGTACACCGTCAGTCTCAGCAGTTGGAGAAGTTTTTGAGCAGGGACGACCAGGGTCAGTCTAGCGCCTAGGGTTCGTCCGACAGAGGGGGTGATAGGCTGCATAGACTTAGACCCCCGTCCTTTGACGGATTATCTCCGGATCCTCTCAGTGCTGAGGAGTGAATACGGAGTATGGAGAGGATGATAAGTTTTGCCAAGGTAGAGGAGCATGATAGAGTTTCTAGTGTGGCATTCTATCTTGCCAAGGATGCGAGCCATTGGTGGGATACTGTAGCGACCACGAGAGATGTGGAGGCCATGACCTGGGAGGAGTTCAGGTCAGTGTTTTTCGGCAAGTATTTCAATCATTAAGTTAGGACACAGAAGATGGTGAAGTTTGAGCAGTTGAGGCAAACCGGCACTGTGGCCGCGTACGTACGACAGTTTGAGGCCTTGTCACGGTTTGCAGGGCATTTGGTGAGCCTCGATGAAAATAAGGTACATCAGTTTGTGCAGGGCCTGAAGCCAGATATTTATATGGGCATGCGGATTACGGGGACCCGAGGCATGCCGTACGAGGAGGTGGTAACGAAGGCCCTTGACATTGAGGAGGCTTGGGCGAAGCTTCCTAGTTATCAGGGGGTACCCAGAGAGCAGCCTCGGTGATCATTCAAAGAGTCGCTGCCACAGGCCAGCGGGGAGGTGTCCGTGCAGAAGGGCCTAAAGAGGCCTAGTGACAGTTCTAGCAGCCAGGGGAGCACAAAGAGACCGCAGGAGTCGGGACAGTTTCCAGTGTGCCCGAAATGTCAGAGGAGCCACCGGACGAGTGCAAAATGGGCCCAGTGCGGTGTTATAACTGTGGCAAGGTGGGCCACATGTCTAGAGAGTGCCAGAAGCCGCGTCAGAACAGCTGCTTCAACTGCAATGAGGTAGGATACTTTGCCAGCAGATGCCCAGCGGCGAGCAGGGTGTCAGCCAGAGTTACACCGAGGGTCTTTGCCCTTTTTGAACCAGATGATGTTGCCCAGCCATCAGTGATTGCAGGTAACATTTTTGTTTCTGGTGTGACAGCTTATACCTTGATTGATACGGGCGCTACGCTCGCGTTTGTGTCGACGGGGTTTGTTGTTAAGGCCAACTTGTAGTTCAGTCCCGCAGAGCGACATTATGATGTGACTTTGCCATCCGGTGAACATTTGTATTCAGAACAGGTGGTGCGGGGCAATGTTGTGACAGTGGGGAGGAAGCAGTTATATGCCGAGCTAGTTATACTCCATATGAGCGGTTATGAGGTGATCTTGGGAATTGACTGGCTGTTCAGGCATCATGCGGAGATTGACTGCAGGACCAGAGTGGTTCATATTTGGCCCCCGGGCGGAGAGACCTACACATTTAAAGCAGGTAAAGGTCTTGCCATTTCTGCTATATTTTCTCGTCAGGCTCCACGGGTGTTAAGCATGGGTTGCCAGGTTTTTTTAGCAAGTGTCGGGGATGCGCAGTCACAGGGTGATACTCGGATACAGGATATTCTTGTTGTGCATGAATTCCCGGAAGTGTTTCGTGATGATTTGCCAGGGTTGCCCCCTGACAGGGAGATTGAATTTGAGATAGATGTTTTTCCAGGTGCCAAGCCAGTGTGCAAGAACCAGATTAGCACCTACTGAACTTAAGGAGCTGAAGGCTCAGTTGGAGAAACTGACAGGTAATGGCTTTATATGCCTTAGTTTCTCACCTTGGGGAGTGCCAGTTCTGTTCGTCAAGAAGAAGGACGGATCCCTACGTATGTGTATTGACTACCGGGAGCTGAATAAGTTGACGGTGAAGAACAGGTACCCATTGCCGAGGATTGACGATTTGTTTAATCTGCCGCAGGTTGCCCGAATGTTTTCTAAGATCGACCTGAGGTCCGGCTACCATCAGTTAACAGTGAAGGAGAAAGATGTACCGAAGACGGCCTTCAGGACGAGGTACGGGCACTTCGAGTTCCTGGTTATGTCTTTCGGGTTGACCAATATCCCTGCAGCATTCATGGACCTGATGCACAGAGTGTTCAGGGAGTACCTGGACAAGTTTGTGATTGTGTTTATCGACAACATTCTGATCTACTCGCGGAGTGAGGAGGGGCACAGGGAGCACCTGAGGATTGTATTGACTATTTTGAGCCAGCATCAGCTGTATGCTAAGTTCTCGAAGTGCGAGTTTTGGTTGGACAGGATTCACTTCTTGGGGCATGTTATCTCCGCTGAGGGTATTTCAGTTGATCCGGTGAAGGTTCAGGCTGTAAAGGAGTGGTCGCGGCCGACTAGTGCTAGCGAGATACGCAGTTTTCTGGGGTTGGCTGGATATTATCGGAAGTTCATTGAGGGGTTCTCTAAGATCTCGGCCCCCTTGACCCGGCTGACCAAGAATAATGCAATGTATGAATGGACTGACAGGTGTGAGGACAGCTTCCAGACATTGAAGCAGAAGTTGACTACGGCCCCTGTACTGACACTGCCTGTGGAAGGAGAGAAGTTCTGCATTTATTGTGATGCCTCAAGGATCGGTTTGGGGTGTGTTTTGATGCAGAGTGGGAGAGTTATTGTCTATGCTTCTAGGCAGTTGAAAGCTTACGAGCAGAATTATCCCACTCACGATTTGGAACTGGCGGCGGTTGTATTTGCACTCAAGATTTGGAGGCATTATCTGTATGGGCAGCAGTGCGAGATTTACTCGAACCATCAGAGCTTGAGGTACATTTCCACGTAGAAGGAGTTGAATTTGAGACAGAGAAGATGGCTCGAGCTGGTCAAGGACTACGATGTGGAGATCAGGTACCACCCGGGAAGGGGAATGTGGTGGCAGATGCCTTGATTAGGGTGACAGCTTTGACTTCTACCATGACTACGATACGGCCTGTTGAGTTAGTGACGGAGATGCAGAGTTTTGGTCTGGAGGTAGTTTCTGATCTGGCAGCCACTCGTTCTGCCTTGTCGTTGAGGCCGACTATTTTGGACAGGATCAGGCAGACTCAGGAGACTGATTCGGAGTGTAGCGAGCTTAAGGCGAGTATGGAGGCCAGGCCTGATTCTGAGTTCAGCTATTTAGAGGACGGGATTCTGAAATTTCGGGATAGGTGGTACGTCCCGAAGGATGAGGAGCTGAGGAGGGATATATTATCAGAGGCTCATTCATCTGCTTTCTCTGTGTATCCCGGAAGCACTAAGATGTACAGGGATTTGAAGCAGCACTATTGGTGGCCTAACATGAAACGTGCAATGGCTGCATATGTTGAGACCTGCGTAGTCTGCCAGCAGGTGAAGGCGGAGCATCAGCGACCGTCTGGGATGCTCCAACCATTGCCTATACCGGAGTGGAAGTGGGAGCGAATCACCATGGATTTTGTGGTGGGACTACCGAGGATTGCCAAGGGCCATGACGTGATCTGGGTGATTGTGGACGGGTTGACGAAGTCGTCTCACTTTTTGCCTGTGAGGATGACTTATACGATGGATCAGTTTGCCCAGTTGTACATTCAGGAGATAGTCAGACTATATGAGATTCCAGTGTCGATTGTTTCAGACCGAGACCCTAGGTTCACGTCCAAGTTTTGGAGGAGTCTGCATAAGGCTATGAGCACCAGATTAGATTTCATTACAGCCTTGCATCCTCAGAGCGGACTATACAGATTCTGGAGGATATGCTCAGGGCTTGTGTATTGGAGTTTCAGGCGACTTGGAGCAAGTTCTTACCGCTAGTGGAATTCTCGTATAATAACAGCTATCAGTCCACCATTGGTATGACACCATACGAGGCCCTCTATGGAAGGAAGTGCAGGTCACCATTATATTAGGATGAGGTTGGGGAGGCCCGATTGATAGGTCCTGAGGTTTTACAGCAGACTGTTGACAAGATTTCTATGATACGGAAGAGAATTGAAGCGGCTCAGAGTCGACAGAAGAGTTATGCTGATCAGAGACGTCGAGAGTTGGAGTTTAATGAGGGCGATGAGGTTTTTCTGAAGGTCTCGCCGTTCAAGGGAGTGGTAAGGTTCGGAAAGCGGGGGAAGCTCAACCCTCGGTTTGTGGGACCATTCCCGATTGTCAAGCAGATTGGGAGAACTGCATACCAGCTTCAGTTGCCTGCGTCGATGGATGCCATCCATGATGTTTTCCATGTCTTGATGCTGAGGAAGTGCATGCGCGATCCCTCTCGGGTAGTGCCACAACAGGATATAGAGATCCAGCAGACGTTGTCCTAGGAGGAAAAGCCAGTGAGGATCTTAGGATCACCTGTAAAGGTGCTGCGCAACAAGGAGATTCCGCTGGTCAAGGTGATGTAGCGCAACCATGGTGCAGAGGAGACTACTTGGGAGCGGCGTGATGATATGGAGCGGCAGTATCCTGACTTATTCGGTACGTAAATTTTGGGGACAAAATTCTTATAAGGTGAGGGGGATGTAATGACCCGGAAATTTTGGGATTTTTATTTTAATTTCTGAAATTTTAATTTAATCTCGGTCGGAGTTTTGAGAAATATTTCAACGGAAAAATTTAAATTATAAGACTCGGAGCCTACTTTTGGGATGATTTTCAGAATTTAAAGTCGACAGGTCGAGAAATTTACGAATTTACGGACGATTAAAACACGAGATGGCATTTTAGTAATTTTGTAATTAAATTAATAGTTAAAAAAAAATAAAAATAAAAATAAAAATAAAAATAAAAATAAAAAATGTTATATGGTGGAATGGCTTCGGGTGGAAGCCATTCCACCGTGTTGTCGCGCGGCCGAGAGGAGAGAGCGCCCGAGAGAGAACCAGCCGATCGAAGAGGGAGTGTGTTGCCGACGAATGACGGTTGTGCGAAAGGGGTGCCGACGAGCTGGAGTGAGGAGCTATTTTGCCTTCCCGCGCTGAGAAACCAAAGGTGAGTTCTCCTCTGTTTTTTTCAGTTCTGTCGACCGAGCGTGGAAGTTCGGTTGTTCTTGAACTCTCGACGGTTAGACCTCGGTTGTTGGGGCATTTTAGAACCGAGTGTGTGTGTGTTCTGAAGCCAGTGTGTGGCTCGGCTCTCCCGCGACGAAACCGATCGGGAACAAGGAGTTTCCCTTCGGTTTTGCGCTGCTCTGATGGCCGAGCGTGGGGTTGTTTTGACCTCTGCATTTCAGGGGATTATGTGATAAATTTGGAAGGAATGAGGGAGTGATGTGCCCCAGAGGGCCGTCACTCGATCACAAAGCAAGGCACGAACTTTATCCAAGCTGTTAACTAACAACTTCAATTCTTTTGCAAGAATTACAGGTGTCGAATGCCTCTTCGCGGATTTGGAATGGGACCCGAGCACAAATGACAAGGATCAACCCTTGCACTTGCTATCGTAGGAGCTAAAGGTGGAAGCACATGAAGAAGGGATTTGTCTCCCTCAGAATTAATTTGTAATTGAATTTTATTCGGCAAACATTCGCCTTATGTTTTATTGGCAAACATTTGTCTTCCTGTAATGTTTTATAATTGCATGCATCCTTAGGCATTAGGATTAGATGTATGTTAAGTTAGATTGTGGTTAGAAGCAACAATTGGGCCAGAGTTTAGCAGCCCACTGATGCAACAAATGGGCCAAAGCTTGAAGAGTGATCTGGTGTGCAAGTGGACTAAGAATGGTCAACCATGTGGCCCATTTCGAAGCCCAAGCCCATTCTAACCTTCAGCCACCCTAGGTCTATAAATACATGGCTATTGGTGTGTGTAAAGGTTGTTGAATATATAAGAAATAGTTCTTTTGTGTTCAGCCGAAGTAGTTGAAGCTTGATGAACGGTAAGGCTCAGTTCGGTCAAGAACCGAGAAGGAGTTCATCTCCTTGAGCTTTCAAGCCCGAGGTTGCTTGAATAGCCATCGTTCCACTCGTATTCCCTCTCTTTTCCAGAGAAGGATACACGAAGAGAGTGGCCAGAAACCGGTCCCGTTTGCTGCCGTCTTCCTTCGGAAGATCGTTATGCCGAGAGCCTAGAAGGTTGCTCATCGGACAGCATTCGATTTTCTGCCTATATTTTGTTTTTTTGTTTCTTTTGTGGGTAAAACACGACTCATTCGAGGTGGAATCGTGTTAGGGAGGGGTTCAGAGCTCAATGAACCGATTGAGGATTTCTCAGTTTTGGGAAGAAAATCGTGAAGGTTTTTGGTGCTGCCATGCTGTTTTCTAATTAGGAACTCCCCAAATTGTTAATGTATGCATTGGTAGATCGAAATGTGATTGTTCGGGGAAGGAATGGGCGAGATTGGATCGAAGTAGAATTTTCGGCTATTTTTTGCATAAAAACAGCTTCTGTCTTTGGCCATTTCGGCCTACGTTCGGTTGACTGTTTTAAATTCTGTTTTTGTGGGATAAACTAGGTTGTTAGAGCGACGTATGGACGCTAGAATCATTCGATTCCGATATCTGACGCAAAAGTTATGCGCGTCGAAAGTTTATGTCGGATTTTGGTCAAAGTCAAATTAGCGGCGTTTTTCATAGAAATTCGACGTGTGATAGTAGCATAGCCGTTTTTGATGCGTAAGACTAGTTGTGAGTGAGTTTTGGTTGACGAGAAGTGAAAATGTGAAATTTGATGAAAATGGAAGATTCGGTTTTTAGCCTTTTTCGCCTGTCTGCGGCTTACCGTTTTAAAATCCGTCCTAGTATGTTAGATTAGGTTCCTAAGGGGGCGTTTAGCCACTTGGATCGCTCGATTCCGTTAACGGACGCAAAAGTTATGCGCATCTGAACTTTGGGCTGGTTTTCGGTCAAACCAAACCAATGGCCCGTTTTAGTTGGAATTTCATGAGTGTAGTTGAGGAAGGTTATTTTTAGCTATTTGGTGGATTTTGAGATAAATATTGATGAGTGGTTGTTTGTGTTTTAGGTTGAAACACTTTTCGGCGAATCCGTACATCGAGCGAGCTTAGGATGCCAGGTAAGTAATGCATGCATGCGTTTTGCCCAAGTGGGCCTACACCATAGAACTTAGGGTTTATGCGATTGATTGTGGTGTGCGTGCGTATTGTTTGGCATACATCATATTTTAAAAATGTGAACGAAAATGTTTTGAGCATGTTTTGAGTATGTGGTGAGACGGGTGGCGGTGGTACTGCGGATCCCGCTAGTGTGCGGGCCGGTGCTTCACCAGTCGCGGATTCTGCTCGAGGAGTGGGCCGGCTGGGCCGTCATGCGGCTTGAATGTGTTGACGGTGAGGGTGATGGGCAGTGGTAACACGGATCCTACTAGTGTGTGGGCCGGTGGAACTCCAGTCGCAGATTCCACTCAAGGGGTGGGCCGGCTGGGCTGTCGCGAAATGTGTGTGTGTGGCAACTGCGGCCCCGTGCAGGGGAGGCTGGGACTGGGGCAACGTGTCAGGGTGTAGTGTGGCGCGAGGTACACCCTTACCCTGATGTGGTTGCCGTGTGGTGATACGTGTGTGTAGCTTGTGGGCCTCGTTGCTGGGGAGTCCGGGACGGTGGCGACGTGTCAGGGTGTAGGGTGGTGTGAGGTTCCTCCTTACCTTGGTGCGGCTGCAGTACGCGTCACAGATGTGACAACATGAGTGTGGGTGTAGAGATTGCATGTGATAGGATTGCATCGTCGGCTTTTACTTTCATATCGCATTACTTACTGAGCGTTAGGCTTATGTTGTGTGTTCTGTGGTGTAGGTGCTGACGATCTTGTTGGTGAGCCTCGAGAGCCTAGTCATGATGCATAGAATGGTTGGCGGCGTGCGACCGAGGCACCGGATGGCGGATTTTTGTTAGGGCGACCCGACCCGTGGAGATGGTAGGTGGTGGCCTGGTTTGTTTGCGGGTATTTTCCCTTTGTGGTGATTATGTACAGTCGATGAGGTGAGTTGTATATGCGTCAGTGTATAGGTGTATATGGAGTGCGTGTGATTTTGGCGACGTACGCATATATTTTACATGTATGAGCTTGGAATTTGCTCTATACTGTGAATTTTCTTCGTTTGAAATTGATGGATTTTCGTTGTCTTCATACTCTGATTGTGTTATGGTGATTTCTCTGGATGATGGATAGATTAGATATTGTTAGTTTTGGTGAACTGTGTGCAGGATTTTAAATTTTTGGGATAGCCAGTTTTTAGGCGTTACTCTGCCGAAATTTCGGGAGAGGGGTTGGGAGTCGAGAGGATACGAAATAGGTTGAAGTGTGTACAGTGAATGCTAGAGAAGTGTAGATGAGAGTGGAAGTGCAGCGTGATCGCAGGTGTGCGGGGCACTTGGCCCTGTGGGTACTCACAGGTCGTGGACGCCAGGTGAGGGCGTGCGCACGGACGTGCTGTACAGCGGCAGGGTGCGTGGGGCACGCGGCACTGTGAGCGTGCACGAGACACAGTGACGTTGACTTGGCACGTGCGGCACCGCGAGAGTGCGCGCGGAGTGTCAAAGTGGGGACGTGAGTGCGCGGTACCGGATTGTGTAGTTCGAGGGGTGCGTTGGATTCTTTCCTAGGATTTCAAGTCTTACTGTTTTATGTTAAACTGTTTTAAATGGTTTTCTTTTCCGCTGCGTAGCTTTTATGTTGAGGACTTCGTGTTCCCTCTTCGGGACGCGAGTTGTTTTCGAATCGAGTCGAAAGTTTTTCATACTCACAAATGTTCTTTTGAAAATGATTTGAAAACGAAATGGGTATTAAATTGAGTGAGTTATGTCAAGTGTTAGTGTGTGTAGTGTGTAGACGTACTGTAGTGCACGGGGAACGTGTGGGTTCTCGGGGTGTTACAAAAAGAACGCATGCGTCACCCAAAGTCACAAACAATCCATAAATCCCTACACAACTGACTCCTATACAACTCGTCAAATCAAATATGTATCTCGACACAACAAAAGAAAATACCCCAATAGTCTAACCACCACCTACCATCTTCACGAGTCGGGTCGCCCTAACAATCCGCCGTCCGGTACCTCGGTCGCGCCCCGCCAACCGTCTTACACCTCAGGACTAGGCTCTTGAGGCTCATCAACGATAACGTCTGCACCTACATGATAGAACATACATCATAAGCCTAACGCTTAGTAAGTAATGCAATATGAAAGTAAAAACCGACAATCCAATCCTATCACATGCAGTTTCTACATTCATACTCATGTTGTCATATCTGTGACGCATAGTGTAGCCGCACCAGGGTGAAAATGAACCTAGAGCCACCCTACACCCTGACAAGTCGCCACCGTCCCAAACTCCCCAGCAACGAGACCCACAAGCTACACACACGCGTTACCACACAGCAACCACAACAGGGTGAGGGTGTACCTCGCGCCACACTACACCCTCACACGTCGCCCTCATCCCAGCCTCCCCAGCAACGGCGGCACAGTTGCCACACCCACATTTTGCGACAGCCCAGCCGTCCCGCTCCTCAAGCAGAATCCGCGACTGGTGTTGTACTGGTCCACACACTAGCAGGATTCGCGGTACCACTGTCCATCATCTTCATCGTCGATACATACACGCCGTGTGACGACCCAGTCGGCCCACTCGTCGAGCGAAATCCACGGTTGGTTACACATCGACCCACACACTAGCAGGATCTACGGTACCACCGCCACACGTATACACACACACACAAACAACAACATAAATCCTAAAGTTCTACGGTGTAGGCCCACTTGGGCAAAACACATGCATACACTACTTACCTGGCGTCCTAAGCTCACTCGACGCACAGCTACGCCAAAAAACCTCAACCTAGAACATAAACAACCGCCCATCAATTTTCGCATCAAAATTCACTAAATACGCTAACAATTATATTCCTTAGCTGAACCCATGAAATCCCAACTAAAACGCGTCACTAATTCGGTTCGGTCGAAAACCAGTTTAAACTGCAGACGCACATAACATTTGCGTCCGTTAAGGGAATCGAACGATTCAAGAGGCTAAACGTTCCCTTAGGAACCTAGTTTAACACACTAAGACGGATTTTAAAATGGTAAGCTGCAGTTAGTGAAAAACACCAAAAACCAAATCTGCCCTTCACCCAAATTTCACGTTTCCGTTTCTTTCAACCAAAAACTCACTCAAAACTCGCCTTACGCACTAAAATCAGCAACGCTAACATCACCTGTCACAATTCTACTAAGAACGCTCAATAATTTAACTCGGTTCAAAATTCGACATAAACTTCCGACACGCATAACTTTTGTGTTGGATATCGGAATCGAACGAGTCCAGCGGCCAAACGTTCCTCTAATAACCTAATTTAACCCACAAAAACAGAATATTTAACCCACAAAAATAGAATTTAAAACGAATAGCCGAAGCTAGGTCGAAACCCCCAAAAACAGAATCTGCTTCTACACAAAAAAATTTTGAACTTTAACTTCAATTCAATTCCACAAATTCCTATACACAATCATCCACATTCCACTCATTCAAGCATACTCAACTCAAAAATCAGAAATTCGAGCACCAGTCCAAATTTTGCTCAACCCTCCCCCCTCGGTTTTTCTCCCTCCCACCGGCATTCACTGCCCACTACACTCTCACACACGCAGACCCTCACTGTCAACATAACCTTCAGCAAGTTCATCAACATCGAAGAAAAAAAAACAAGCATTAAGCTCGGCCGAATTGCTCTTGAACAGAGAGCTTACCTTTGGCTTTCAGCTCGGGAAAGGCTGCACCCACATACACAACCTAAAACCGACCCAACATTCAGCCTAACACTCAAAACGATGGAAGGAAGATGATCATCACTCGGTCGAACACGACCAGAGCAAGGAGAAAGCATACCTTCAATCCTCAGCACAGACAACACCGAGCTGTGCTTCGCCTTAGCTCACCGGAGAACCCGAATCCCACGCCTCTCTCTTCCGTCGCTCGCTGGCCGATAACCATCTCCCGACTTCTCTCGCTTCACAAGATCGTTCTCTCTCTCTCTCATCTCTCTTCTCTAGGGTGTCGATGTGCAACAGCCAAATGGCTTCCTCCCGAAGCCATTCGGTTGTTTTGTTGTAATAACCCGGGAATTTCGAATTTTATATTTTTATTTTTGGAATTTTTAGTTTAATCCCGGTCGGAGTTTTGAGAAATATTTCAACGGGAAAGATTTGAATTATAAGACTCGGAGCCTACTTTTGCGATTGGTTTTCGGAATTTAAAGTCGGGAAGTCGAGAAAGTTACGAAATTTTGGACGATTGAAGCACGTGAGGGCAATTTGGTAATTTGTATTTATTTTAAAATTTAAAAAAAAAAAAAAATTTGTGAAACACCCGAATGGCTTTGCGAGGAAGCCATTCGGTTGTTTCCTCTGTGCACCCGAGAGAGAAGACGACCAGGAGCAGGGCGATCGCGTGCTGGAGTTGGAGCTGCGACGGCCGACGAGTGCGAGTGTGAGGTGTGAGTTGCGAGCAGGGGCTGCTATTCCGACGAACCGGAGCCGTTCGGTTCCAGCAACTCGAGTTCCCGAAGTGAAAGCCGAGTGTTCGGCCGACGACCCCGAGGGGCTGGTTTCCGGCCAATTCTGCCGCCAACGACCAGACTTGTTGCTGGAGTCCTTCTCCCACCCGAGTGCTGGACGCCACCACTTGGTAAGTCCTCTCCCTCTGCTGTCCTGTCCGTATGAACCGAGACTGAGGTTCAGCTCCTCTTCATTTCTTTTCTCTCTTTAAATTTGGCTGCAAATGTGAGGGGATTGAGAGGGTGAGTGTGTAGATTAGCAAGTGGACAGCAGGAGACCGGTGAGAGGGAGGGAGGCCGAGGGTGAAGGTTGAGCCAAAATTCAGACTTTGTGTTTGAATTTCTGATTTTCAGGTTAGATTGTGCTTAATAGGCGAAATGTGAGTGTTCGGTGCAGAGAACTTGCGGGATTTGCCCGAAGTTGAGATTTCGGCTATTTTTCGTATAAAAACAGCTTCTATTTTTGGCTGTTTTGGCTAGGCTTAAGTTGATCATTCCAAATTTTGTCTTTGTGGGTTAAAGTAGGTTGTTAGAAGAGCGTGTGGCCACTGGAATCGTTCGATTCCGATATTCGACGCAAAAGTTATGTGCGTCGGAAGTTTATGCGGGATTTTTATTTAAGTCAAATTAGTGACCGTTTTTCGTGGAAATTCGACGTGTGAGAGTAGCATAGCCATTTTGATGCATATAACTAGTTGAGGGTGAGTTTTGGTTGAAGGGAAGTGAAAATGTGAAATTTTAATAAAAATGGCAGATTCGGTTATTGGCATTTTTTGCCTATCTGCGGCCTACCGATTTAAAATCCGTCTTGGGATGTTAAACTAGGTTCCTAAGGGAACGTTTAGCCACTTGAATCGTTTGATTCCGTTGACGGACGCAAACGTTATGCACATCCCAACGTTGAGCTGGTATTCGGCCAAACCAAACCAATGGACCGTTTTAGTTGGAATTTAATGAGTGTAGTTAGATAAGGTTATTTTTAGCTAATTGGTAAATGTTGGGAGAAATACTGATGAGAAATTGGTTGTGTTTTAGGTTGAGGCTTCCTGTTGGCGAAGCTGTGTATCGAGCGAGCTTAGGACGCCAGGTAAGTAGTGCATGCATGTGTTTTTCCCAAGTGGGCCTACACTGTAGAACTTTAGTGTTTATGTGATTGATTGCGGTGTGTGTGCGTATTGTGTGACATGCATCATATTTTTTTAAAACGGGAACGAAAATGATTTTTAGCATGCTTTGATGTATGAGGTGAGACGTGTGGCGGTGGTACCGCGGATCCCGCTAGTGTGCGGGCCGGTGCTTCACCAGTCGCGGATCCTACTCGAGGGGTGGGCCGGCTGGGCCGTCATACGGCGTAAATGTGTTGACGGTGAGGATATGGGCAGTGGTACCGCGGATCCTACTAGTGTGTGGGCCGGTGCGACACCAGTCGCGGATCCTACTCGAGGGGTGGGCCGGCTGGGCTGTCGCGAAACGTGTGTGTGTGGCAACTGTGGCCCCGTGCTGGGGAGGCTGGGACGGGGGCGACGTGTCAGGTTGTAGAGTGGCGAGAGGTACACCCTTACCCTGATGTGGTTGCCGTGTGGTGATGCGTGGGTGTAGCTTGTGGGCCTCGTTGCTGGGGAGTCCAGGACGGTGGCGACGTGTTAGGGTGTAAGGTGACGTGAGGTTCCTCCTTACCCTGGTGCGGCTGCACTACGCGTCACAGATGTGACAACATGAGTGTGAGTGTAGAGACTGCATGTGATAGGATTGCATTGTCGGCTTTTACTTTCATATCGCATTACTTACTGAGCGTTAGGCTTATGTGGTGTGTTCTGTGGTGTAGGTGCTGACGATACCGCTGGTGAGCCTCGAGTGCCTAGTCCTGAGGCGTAGGATGGTTGGCGGCGTGCGACTGCGGCACCGGATGGCGGACTTTTGTTAGGGCGACCCGACCCGTGGATATGGTAGGTTGTGGCCTGGTCGGTTTGTGGGTTTTCTTTCTCTTGCGGTGGTTATGTACGGAGGATGGGATTGATTGTTGTATATGCATCAGTGTATAGGTGTATATGGAGTGCGTGTGATTTTGGTAACGTACGCGGATATTTTCCATGTTAGAGTAAGTTATTTCTCTATACTGGAGACTTTCTTCATTTGTATTTGACGGATTTTCGTCGCCTTCTTACTCTGATTTGGGTTGGAATGATTTCTCTGGATGATGGATAGGTAAATATTGTTGGATTTTGGTGAATTGTGTGCAGGGTTAAATTTTGGGGTAGCCAGTTTTTAGGCGGTACTCTGCCGAAATTTCGGGAGAGGGGTTGAGGTTCGAGAGGATACGAAATAGGTCAAGGTATGTGTATGATGAATGCTAGAGGAGTTCATATGAGTGTGGATGTGCGGCGTGATCGCAGGTGCGCGGGGCACGCGGCCCTGTGGGTGCACACGGGTCATGCGGCGCCGGGTGAGGGCGTGCGCGCGGACGTGCTGTACAGAGGCAAGGTGCGTGGGGCACGCGGCGCTGTGAGCGTGCGCGAGATACAGCGACGTTGGGTTGGCACCTGTGGCACCGCGGTGGTG
>CM039524.1:5877454-5889045 GCA_022433055.1 Begonia peltatifolia
TATATGTATACATATACATATACATATACATATATATTTATATATGTATACATATACATACATATATATATATGTATACATATACATATATATATATATATATATGTAGTTTTAAAGATTTGATAAAATAATTTTACAAGTTATGCGGTCTATTTCCGAACTAGTTTTATTTTGAATTGGTTAAATGAACGAGTCTAATTTTGAGATTTTAGTGTTTTGCTACGCTTTAGAAATGTTTTTTTTTACATGAGTTTAAATGATGTTGTTAAATAGGAAGGTATGATTTGATGATGAAAAAAATAAGGGGTATGGAAAAAGAGATACAGGGGAAGAGAAGTTCCATCGCCTCAACAGTAGAGGAAGGACCGATGTATCGCCCTAGTGGGGTCGATGGAACGTGCCTGGGAAGTTTTACATCGCCCCATCCAGAGGATGAGGCGATGTATCACCCCAAAAGGGGCGATCAGTCGCTCCAAGGGTGGAGGAAGGGGCGATCAGTTGTCCCAAGGGCGAACAGTTCGTACCTGGATGAACTTTTCTCCCAAATGACAGTGGAGGGGGCGATTGTTCGCCCCAAGGGGTGAGTAATCGCCGCGCACTGTTCACTTGAACAATGCCGACATGAACAGTGCCACATAAAAAAAAGTTTTTTTTAACAAAATTTCATGCATTTTTTGTATGAAATTTCATTAAAAAAGCTCACATGTTTTGTAGTGTTTTTAGTTAGTTTTAATATGTACAATAATTTCAAAAAAAAAAAATTTCTTATGAAATTTATGAAACGTCAAATCAGTAGCGGCCAAATTACGGGACGTTACAAGTTTGAATCCTTCATGGTAAGTCAAGGGTACTATTAGACATCGTCAAACCATTGTGTTTTTATTATGAGGTACTCCGATGATGACCTCATTATTATTCTCTTGTATGTTACGATATGTTAATCACATGCCATAATACTAACAAGATTGCTAAGTTGAGGAGAAAGTTGAACAAGTACTTTGGGATGAAAGACTTGGGTTTGTCAAAGAAAATACTTGGTATGAAGATATCTCGTGATAGGAAGAATGAGAAATGGTGGTTGTCTCAGAAAGACTACATTGAGAAGGTACTTGAAAAGTTTAACATGAGTAAGGCCTAAGTTGTACGTTCTCCACTTGTAGGTCACTTCAAGCTCAATTTGAAGCAATATCCAACAAGTGATAAAGCTAAGGTAGACATGAGTCGAGCTCCTTATGCTTTTGTAGTTGGCAGTTTGATATATGTCATGGTTTCCACTCGACCCGATATTGCTCATTTAGTTGGAGTACTTAGTTGGTTTCTCTCCAATCTTGGCAAAGAATACTAGGAATCAGTGAAGTGGATACTTAGATATCTCCAAGATACTTCCAAATTGTTGTGTTTTGATGACAATAATCCTATGCTTGTTGGGTATACCAATTTAAATACGGTCGGTAACATTGATTCTAGGAGGTCCGTTTTAGGATTCTTGATGACTTTTGCAAGGCGAACCGTGTCTTGGCAATCGAAGTTGCAAAATTGTGTTGCGTTATCCATCACAGAAGCCGAGTACATTGCGATTACTGAGGGTTGCAAGGAGGCTTTTTGGATGAGGAGATTCCTTGAGGAATTGGGTTGGTGCCAAGAGAAGTATGTTATGTTCATCGATAGCCAGAGCGCCATTCATATCTGCAAGAATTCATCATTTCATTAGAGGTGAAATCATATTGATGCGAGGTATTATTGGATTCGAGATTTGCTTGAGACAATGCCTTTGCACTTGGCAAAAGTGCACACCAATAAGAACGATTTTAGATATGTTGACGAAGACTTGGTCGAAAGAGAAGCTTGAGACTTGTCAGCCAAAAACGGGCTTATTGGAGCCCACCACATCAGCCGGAGGGGGAGTTTGTTGGGCACTGGGCCATATGTGTAAACTCGGATCCATAATAGATTATGCTCGTGCTGGGCCCGTAATCATTATTAAGGTTTCATGGTTTTTCCTATTTATTGGTATTTGAGTCGCAAAACTAAGTTATACCGATTTTGATTAATGATTTCTCTTCTCTGCCCGTAGTTTTTTTTCCTTCTAGTGTTTCTACGTAAATTTTGGTGTTAATTATTTTCTCATTTTCTTGTTTTGGTTTCTCATTCGGTTTTTCAACACCTTTCTATTGAAAAGGCAAGTTGTACATTGTTCAAGAGGAGATATCTGCACCCACCTCATTCAGTCTATGCATGTTACTTAAGAGGGTGTTCAGTCCACATCCAAACTTCTATTTTTCATATTAAACAACTTTTTTTTAGCCTCAAATGACTAAAGAGATTAGGCGCTTGGTTCTACAGTGTGACACCAGCCCACAGTGTAAAAGTGAGCATCTTTGTTATCCTTGCCTCTTCATTCCATTGTCGATTTCAAAAGTATCTTTGAGCATCTTTGTTCTGCACTTGCACGACCTACCATAAAAGTATTAATTCTAATTGAGACAAGACCTTTACCTAGCGTTTTTGGCAGGAGCTTTTCAAATTGCTTGGCGTTGATCTCTAACTAAGCCTTGCTCATCACTTGGAATTTGATGGCCAGGCCGAGCCGTCAACAATTGTCTTCAGACCTATCTCCATTGCACATGCCAATTACAATCTGGAAACAATTACACTAGCTCTTTTGTGGTGGTATAACACCACCCTCCAACATTCTGTTGCACTTCACTCCAATCAGAAATTATCTTCAAAATATTACGACCTTTTTCAGATCACTAATAACAGTCGCTTACCGCATTGATCTTCCTCCAGTGTCCAAAATTTATCGTGTCTTCCACGATTCTCTTCTCGAAAAACAACTACGTGACCATGAGATTCCTATCTAATCACTTCCCCTTGAATCACAAGAGGACTCTCTATCACTCAAACTATAACTGTTCTTAAGACTTGTACCATCAAGCTTCATAATACACCCATCATCAATACTTCGAGGCTACATGGGAATTGGCGGACAATATTCGAGCAAAGTTTCCTCTACCTTGGTGACTAGGTTTGTTTGAAGAAGGGAGTTGTCATGGGCAAGCCTCCCACATTTGGTGTAACGACCCACCATGGGAGAAAAAGAAATGCACTTAGGGTTACCTTGGTGTTTGATTTTACACCAAGCAAAAAAAATGTTTCTTATATTACCATTAACTTCACGTAGTTCTCTATGTCTACATGTGGTTCTTATAAAATCTTTAAAACTCCTTCCATTAAGAAATCTCACGTCTACCCTCACTCCTTTTTTTTTTAACTTTTCATTTCATTTATTTATTTTTATTTGAAAGGTACATGTAGTTTATTGAAACTACATGTTTTTCACTCAAATTTTATTCAAAAGATACATTTCATTACCAAAGTATTTGTATATAAAGTTTTAGGGACAATTACATGAAAAGAAAATTCTGAGTGTTACACTTGGGGACTGAAAAAGAAACACTTCACTATGCATCTCACAGAAGCTTTGGAGAACTATCCGTTGGAATAAGAATTTAACAAAAGCGCAATAGTTTAATATTTACTTTCTTATTTTACCATTAATACAACGTAAGCATTCTTTTACAATTGAATGATGCATAATAAGGATATGAAAGGAAGTGAAGCAGCCAAATGAATTTTGGTAGGTTTCCGATTTTCTCTTCCATTTTCAACTTTTACTTTTCGGCTGTTATAGTTTTAATATTAAGAAGTGACTTATGGCCTTTTATCCTTGTACTAATTTCCTTGAATAGTCATAATCTTTTAGAAACCAAACCTCGTTTTTAATTTACAAAGAACGTTTGCCATTGGGAGAGCAGGAAAGCAACAGACAAAGTCTGTAACGCCTCGAAAACCTACCCGTTTTCGGTTCGTTCACTGGTCCGACTCCACATCTGTAACACCCCCGTGTCGTCTCTGGACCGAGGTCGTCAACCGTGCACTCGCTTCTCACCTCGAAAGAATCCGTATAAAATTTGAAACCTGAATCATTCAATTAAACTCTTTCAAATAGTTTAAAAATACACCTATACAGCAATCCCGACTATTAACATTCACACTCATTTATGCCTCAAAACCTATACACTCGACATAAACCTCCCAAAAAGCAACTCCCAAAAACCTACCTCCTGGCTTCACTCCACGGGTCGGGCCGCCGCGACAAACTCCACCTGCCGGCACACGGTTGTATGCCGCCAACTGCCTACTCATCCTGTCTAGACTCTGACAACTCACCGGTTGGAAACTCTACACCTACACCACGGAACACATAACATAAGTCTAACGCTCAGTAAGTAGTACAATATGAAACATAAAACGACAATGCAATCCTATCACATGCAGTCTCTACGTTCTCGCTCATGTTGTCACAGCCAGTGTCGCGTGGTACAGCCGCACCATAATGAGGCTGGACTCTCTCGCCACCTCACACCTTGGCACGTCACCATCGTCCCAGTTTCTTCAGCAACGAGGCCCTCAAACCGTACCCACGCGTCACTCTATGCACCGCAACCATTCTAGGATGAGGCTGGATGCACTCGCCATATCACCCCCTGGCACGTCGCTATCGTTCTGGTTCCTCCATCAACGAGGCCATAGTTGCACACCACCACACGTACACCGCAGCAGCCATCCCAGGGTGAGGGTGGACGCACTCGCCACACCATACTCTGGCACGTCGGCATCGTCCCGGTTTCTCCAACAACGAGGCCTAACTGCCCACACACACATCGTACCCACCACCACACATCGCACTTCACATATACACATAAAATCATGCTCAAATTTATTTTCGTTCCCGTTTCAAAAACATGATGCATGTCAAACAATATACACGCACAGCACAATCAACCATCACAAACCTAACGTTCCTCGGTGTAGGCCCACCTGGGCAAAACACATGCATACACTATTTACCTGACGTCCTAGCTCTCCGTGGTGCTCGTTTCACCCGAAACCTGCTCAACCTACAACAAAACTGGCTTCCCGTCAAAATTCATCCCACTACTCTACTTGTGCACTAAAATCACCATACTAGCACAATACTTCATGAACTCGCCAAAATCGCTCACTAACCTATCTCGGCTCCAAAATCAACCTAACTTTCAACGTGCATAACTTTTGTGTCGGTTATCGAAATCACTCAATTCCAGCGGCCAAACGCTCCAATCGTAACCTACTTTAACATAGCAAAATAGAATTTAACACTATTAACCGCAGCTAAGGAAAAATTTATAAAACAGAGTAGGCCTTGGGGTCAAAATCCTCCTTCGTCGGCCTTTCAGCAAAACTCAACAAATCTCTCACCAATTCATCACATTTATTGTCAACAACGTCACAACAAACAATAACCAATCCTCCAAACGTTCTAACTCTAAAACCCTAAATTTCTATCCATCAATTTTTATTAAACTCTAATCCTAACGCAAAACAAAACCACAAATACTCAAACCTACCTTAACCTGTTGTAGTCGAAGGTAAAATGAAGGGAGTGTTGCGTCGATGCAGCAAAAGTCACCTGAGGGAGGGCTTCACTCTCCTTTTCTTCGCGAGGGCTAGGGGGAAGAAAGAATAACATAGGAGGGGGAGAGTTACGGTTCCTCCTCCTCTCAGTTACTTATTTATTTTGATTTTTAAAATAATAATAATTAATTACTATTTCACCCTCACACTTTAATATTTTAATCCAACGGCTATCCAAAACGCTTCCGATCGGATTCCTAAAATTTTCTCTCCACCACTAGTCTCGAAATAATTCCCCACCTAACCTTATAACTTTTTCGTTCTCCATTCCGTCCCGAATCCAACCGCTCGGCACCCCGACATCCCAAAAATCGATGCCATGAAAATACGAGTTGTTACAGAGTCTTTTAATTCTGGATGGATATCCGTAATCTAGGGGTGATTCTGGTGACAGATTTTGAGGTACGCATGGTGCAAAATTTATTTTTGAGGTAGTATGATTATCACCAAACATCTAAACTTTTGATTGGTTATGGTTTAGAATCTCGGACATTTGTTGAGATAAGGTGTGACACCCCGAAAACCCACACGTTCCCGGTGCGCTACAGTGCATCTACACACACACACTAACACTTAACATAATTCACTCAATTTAATACCCTTTTGTTTCCAATTTACTCTCCCTTTTTTGTTTTTGACTCGATTCGAAAACAACTCGCGTCTCCCCTTCGACACCTCACGCACACTCTCACGGTGCCGCACATACCACTCAACGTTACTGTGTTTCGCACACGCTCACAGCGCCGCGTGCCCCACGGACCCTGCCGCTGTACAGCACGTCTGCGCGCACACCCTCACCCGGTGTCGCACGACCCGTGGGTACCCAACAGGGCCGCATGCCCCGCGCACCTGCAATCACGCCGCACATCCACACTCATCTAAACTCCTCTAGCATTCATCATACACACACCTTGACCTATTTCGTATCCTCTCGAATCTCAACCCCTCTCCCAAAATTTCGGCAGAGTACCGCCTAAAAACTGGCTACCCCAAAATTTAACCCTGCACACAATTCACCAGAATCCAACAATATTTACCTATCCATCATCCAGAGAAATCATCCCAACCCAAATCAGAGTAAGAAGACGACGAAAATCCGTCAAATACAAATGAAGAAAGTCTCAGTATAGAGAAATAACACACTCTAACATGGAAAATATCCGCGTACGTCACCAAGATCACAAGCACTCCATATACACTTATACACTGACGCATATACAACAATCAATCCCATCCTCCGTACATAATCACCGCAAAAGAAAGAAAACCCACAAACCGACCAGGCCATAACCTACCATATCCACGGGTCGGGTCCCCCTAACAAAAGTCCGCCATCCGGTGCCGCAGTCGCACGCCGCCAACCATCCTACGCCTCAGGACTAGGCACTCGAGGCTCACCAGCGGTATCGTCAGCACCTACACCACAGAATACACAACATAAGCCTAACGCTCAGTAAGTAATGCGATATGAAAGTAAAAGCCGACAATGCAATCCTATCACATGCAGTCTCTACACTCACACTCATGTTGTCACATCTGTGACGCGTAGTGCAGCCGCACCAGGGTAAGGAGGAACCTCATGCCACCCTACACCCTGACACGTCGCCAACGTCCCGGACTCCCCAGCAACGAGGCCCACAAGCTACACCCACGCATCACTACACGGCAACCACATCAGGGTAAGGGTGTACCTTGCGCCACTCTACACCCTGACACGTCGCCCCCTTCCCAGCCTCCCCAGCACGGGGCCACAGTTGCCCCACACACACGTTTCGCGACAGCCCAGCCGGCCCACCCCTCGAGTAGGATCTGCGACTGGTGTTGCACCGGCCCACACACTAGTAGGATCCGCGGTACCCCTGCCCATATCCTCACCGTCAACACATTCACGCCGCATGACGGCCCAGCCGGCCCACCCCTCGAGTAGGATCCGCGACTGGTGAAGCACCGGCCCACACACTAGCGGGATCCGCGGTACCACCGCCACACATCTCACATCATACATCAAAGCATGCTAAAAATCATTTTCGTTCCCGTTTTTAAAAAAATATGATGCATGTCACACAGTACGCACACACACAGCAATCAATCACATAAACACTAAAGTTCTACAGTGTAGGCCCACTTGGGCAAAACACATGCATGCACTACTTACCTGGCGTACTAAGCTCGCTTGATGCACAGCTTTGCCAACAGAAAGCCTCAACTTAAAACACAACCCATTTCTCATCAGTATTTATCCCAACATTTACCAACTAGCTAAAAACAACCTTCTCTAACTTCACTCACGAAATTTCAACTAAAACGGTTCATTGGTTCGGTTTGGCTGAAAACCAGCCCAACGTTGGGATGTGCATAACTTTTGCGTCCGCCAACGGAATCGAGCGATTCAAGTGGCTAAACGTTCCCTTAGGAACCTAGTTTAACATCCCAAGACGGATTTTAAATCGGTAGGCCGCAGATAGGCGAAAAATGCCAATAACCGAATCTGCCATTTTTATTAAAATTTCACATTTTCACTTCCCTTCAACCAAAACTCACTCCCAACTAGTTATATGCATCAAAATGGCTATGCTACTCTCACACGTCGAATTTTCACGAAAAACGGTCACTAATTTGACTTAAACCAAAATTCCGCATCAATTTCCGACGCGCATAACTTTTGCGTCGGATATCGGAATCGAACGATTCCAGTGGCCACACGTTCCACTAACAACCTATTTTTAACCTGCAAAACAGAATTTAAAATGATCAACTTAAGCCTAGCCAAAACAGCCAAAAACAGAAACTGTTTTTATACAAAAGGTAGCCGAAATTCATCTTTGATTCAAATCTCGCAAATTCTTTCACCAAACAATCGCATTTCGATCTACCAATGCACACATCAACAATTTGGAGAGTTCCTACTCAGAAGACAGCATGACAACACCAACAGCTTCACGGTTTTTCTCCCCAAAAACTGAGAATTTCCAATCGGTCCATTGAACAGGCACTGCCTCCCTCATTCCTTTTAATTTTGTCCCCTACTCCCTTGAGATGTAGAGGGTAACATGATCCCACACTCGGCCATCATAGCAGGACAAAAACCGAAGAGAAACCCCCGTTTCTGGTCAGATTTTGTCGCGGAAGCCAAGCCACCCACTAGCTCCAGCGCCCGCACACATTACACCCTAATGCTCCGACGATCGAGTCCTACTGTCGGGAAAAAAAATCCAAGAACAACCAAGGTCCCCCCACGCTCGGTCAACAGAACAAACGAAACAGGGGAGGACTCACCTTCGATCTTTTCCCAGCGTAGGAAGGCAAGGTAGCTCCTCACTTCAGCCCACCGGAGTGTCCTGAGCAGCGGCTTCTTTTCCTCGGCGGTCGGTCATCGGCGATACCTTCTCCTCGGCCTCTCTCTCGCTCTCGCTCTTGGCCGTGCAACACTCGGTGGAATGGCTTCCACCCGAAGCCATTCCATCACAATTTTTTTTTTTTTTAAATAACAAATACAAATTACAAAACGGCCCTCACGTGTTTCAATCGTCCGAATTTTCGTAAATTTCTCGACCTCCCGACTTTAAATTCCGAAAACCAATCGCAAAAGTAGGCCTCGAGCCTTATAATGTAAATCATTCCCGTTGAAATATTCCTCAAACTCCGACCGGGAATAAACTAAAGATTTCGAAAATCAAAAATTAAAATTCAAAATTCCCGGGTTATTACATAAGGACTAGATGATTGCCTTGGGGTATTGATCTACAAGATAAAGCAAAGAATTTTCAAGGGTATGTGCAATTCAAAACCTTTTCTTTTGACTTTTCAGAGTTTTGAGAAAATAGGGTCCAATCTTCATTCGAGGGGAGTGAATTTGCTTGGATTCTCACAATCTATCTCAGGTGGGAAATTTAAAATGAAAATTTGAGTTTATTATACAAAAATCAAAATTGATGATTAATCTGAGTAAGTTGTACAAAAATATTAGAACTAATTTGTATCAAGTTTAATGTCAATTAGAATAAGATCTGGAGGGAGATCGGAAGAATTTCTCATAAGACAATTGTTGAATCATTAGATTGATAGATCGACTCAGACCAACTTGACATGAATAAGACCAACCCAAACTGAACTACAGTACACTAGATTGGATCGACTCGTTGTCTCAGATAAGGCTAGACCGACTGACTCAAAGCAAAACAACAAGCCACCTGAACTGGATCGACTTGCTCAGACTAGATCAGATCAATTGACTTAGATCAGACCTGATCAAACTGGACCATAGTGACTTGAGCTGAATCATACTAAACAAATTAAATAGGTCTAAACTTTGGTCTTGGATCTAATTTTCAAGTTCTTATTAGTTTTAGATATCCACTGATGACGCGTTTTTGATGAGTTTTGAGACTTGATGTTTATTTAGATTTTCCAGACTTATACTTTAGCAATTTTATTAATCAATTGTGTAATAATCCAAAATTTTTTCGAATTATTTTAAAGTCCCGCGAGAATTTTGTGGGAGATTTTAACGGGTTTATTAATTTTAGGAAAAACATGATTTTATTTCGAAGAGGATTTCTCAATTTTTAGGCCGAAGGATGCGAACTTAACGAAAATATGGAGGTTCAAACACGTGAGGGCGATTTAGTAATTTAGTTAACTAAATTTAAAAAGAAAAAACGAATGGCTTCACGAAGAAGCCATTCTTGTTTTCAACAACTCGAGCTCCCGAAGAGAGAGCTGAGCGTGTTCTACCGACGATCGAGGAGAGAGAGAAGGAGAAAGACGCCGACATATTCCATTGCTACGACGAGCTGAAGCCAGCTTGTGGTTCGGGTTTTCTGCGCCAAACCCGTATGAGAACAGGTGGGTTTTTCCCCTCTCTCTCTCTCTTTTGATGGCCGAGTGTGAGATTCATTTGGGTTTGATTTTCGTTCGATTCTGTGAGGAGATTAGTGTGGGCTAAAGGCAAAATTATGGTAGTTAAGCAAGGGGCAGTGAATGCCCGTGATTTTGATGAAAATCGAGGGAGAAGAATGAGCTGAAATTTGCGGTTTGGTGTTCGAATTTCCAATTTCTGTTTAGATTATCTTTGAATAAATGAAATGTGATAGATTGGTGAGGAATTGAGTGAGTTTTGTTGAAAAATCAAAAATAGAAACATTTGAGCTTGAAAACCGGTTCTATTTTGAACTTAGCTACGGTTAATTGTTTTAAATTCTCTTTTAGTATGTTAAATAGGTTATTAGTGGAGTGTTTAGCCACTGGAATCGTTTGATTCTGATAACTGTAGCAAAAGTTATGTGCATTCGAAGTTTATGCCGATTTTGGGCCGAATCGAGTTGGTGAGCTATTTTGGTTAGTTTATGGTGCATTGTGTTAGTGACTCTAGTTTTAATAAGCAATATGAGTTTTTGGATGAATTTTAATGAAGGGTGGTTTTGTTTTAGGTTGAGCCCAGTTTTTGGTAAAAATTAAGCACCTTGGAAAGTTAAGAACGTCAGGTAAGTTGTGTCTCCATGTGCCTTGCCCTTATGGGGCTACATTACAGGACTTTATGAGTGGTTGCATGTTTGTGATGTGTGTGCTTATTGTTTTGGTCATGCATCATGTTTTGAAAATAGTACGAAAATAAATTTGAGCATGTTTTAAGATATAGAGGAGTGTGACATGTGACGATGAGGACGATGTGTGTGTGGCAGCTTTGGCCTCGTTGCTAGAGGAAGCGGGACGGTACCGACGTGTTAGGGGGTGATGTGGTGAGTAAGTTCATTCCTCACCCTGGGATGACTGCTGAGGTGGGTGTGTGTGTGTGTGTGTGTGTGCGTGTGTGTGTTGGGGAGGGGGGGGTTAGCTGTGGCACCATTGCTGGAGGAACTGGGATAGTGGCGACGTGTCAGAGGGTGCTGTTGTGAGTGAGTACAACCTCGCCCTGGGATGGTTGCTGCATAGTGATGCGGGGTGTGCAGTTCGTGGGCTTCATTGCTAGAGAAACTGGGACGGTGGCGACGTGTCAGTGGGTGATGTGGCGAGAGAGTCTAGCCCCACCCTGGTGTGGCTGTACAACACGGCACAGGTTACGATAACATGAG
>CM039524.1:5889055-5902567 GCA_022433055.1 Begonia peltatifolia
ACCCTGGTGTGGCTGTACAACACGGCACAGGTTACGATAACATGAGTAAGAGCGTAGAGACTGCATGTGATAGGATTGCATTGTAGAGACTGCGCGAGGCACACCGTGTGATGACCTGGATATGTACATATGAGGACGCCTGCGGGGCAAACCTCAAGGGACGGCGAGACGTAACGCCTCGAGTGTAGACCGGGTCGTAGAGAGGGGCTCGTCACAGTCCCACATCGCTTGGGGGAAGTATATGGAAATGAAATATATGTAAGGAAATCCTCCCAAGATAGTAAGACCCGTTTTGGAGCACAATTGACAACGGATCCCATAAGAACTCCGAATTTAAGAGTGCTCTGGCGAGAGCAGTACCAGGTTGGGTGACCGACTGGAAAGTCCTCACCAAACAAATCCGTGAGGGGAGAATATTGGGATACGGCCTAATCCCCAAAGCGGACAATATCTTAGTGGGAAAAGGAGTCGTTACAAATGATATCAGAGTCTGTACCCAACTGGAAATGTCGCCAACGAGGACGTTGGGCCCTGAGGGGGGGTGATTGTGATGACCCCGATGTGTACGTATGAGGACGACTGCGGGGCAAACCTCGAGGGACGGCGAGACGTAATGCCTCGAGTGTAGGCCGGGTCGTAGAAAAGGGCTCGTCACAGTCCCATAGCGCTTAGGGAGGTATATGGAAATGAAACATATGTAAGGAAATCCTCCCAAAATAGTAAGACGCGTTTTGGAGCACAATTGACAATGGATCCCATAAGAACTCCGAAGTTTTGAGAGTGCTCTGGCGAGAGCAGTACCAGGTTGGATGACTGACTGGGAAGTTCTCG
The DNA here is from genome assembly GCA_022433055.1 of Begonia peltatifolia. Taxonomy (NCBI): domain Eukaryota; kingdom Viridiplantae; phylum Streptophyta; class Magnoliopsida; order Cucurbitales; family Begoniaceae; genus Begonia; species Begonia peltatifolia. Next base: position 5,889,887 of record CM039524.1, read on the forward strand.
CCAAACAAATCCGTGAGGGGAGAATATTGGGCTACGGCCCAATCTCCAAAGCAGACAATATCTTACTGGGAAAAGGGGTAGTTACACACCGCGCCGTGGTGGGGCGCATGTCGGGCTCCTTTCCCGAAATCGTAAGTCCTGTCATTTTTTTTAAACCCTTTTAAATTGTTCTTTTCCGTTGCGTATTTTATATTGAGGATTTACGTGTTCCCTCTTCGGGCCACAAGTTGTTTTCGAATCGAGTCGAAAAATTTTACACTTACAAATGTTCTTTTGAATATGATTTGAAAATGAAAGTGGTGTTAAATTGAGTGAGTTCACGTTGAGTTTCTGGATGTCATAGTGTGTAATAGTAGTGAGCGTACCGGGAACGTGTAGATTCTTGGGGTGTGACAGATTCTGAAGTTTCGGGATAGGTGGTACGTCTCGAAAGATGAAGAGCTAAAGAAGGAGATGCTATCAGAAGTCCACTCGTCTTACTTTTCTGTGCATCCCGGAAGCACTAAGATGTACAAGGACTTGAAGGAGCACTATTGGTGGTCTAATATGAAGCAGGTAGCCAAGTATGTCGAGACCTGCGTGGTGTGCCAATAGGTAAAAGCGGTACATCAGAGACCGTCAAGTACACTGCTTATACTGGAGTGGAAATGAGAGCGTATTACTATGGATTTTGTGGTTGGTTTGCCGAAGACCGCTAAGGGCCATGATGCAATATGGGTGATAGTTGAGTGGTTGACGAAGTGGTTTCACTTTTTGCCTATGAGGATGACTTATTCTATGGATGAGTTCGCCCAGATGTATATTCAGGAGATAGTCAGGCTACATGAGATTCTGGTGTCGATTGTGTCGGACCGAGACCCCGGGTTTACGTCCAAGTTTTGTAAGAGTTTATATAGGGCTATGGGTACCAGATTGGACTTCAACACGACTTTTCATCCTCAAACCAATGGGCAGTTGGAGCCGACCATACAGATATTGGAGGATATGATCAGAACCTGTGTATTGGAGTTTCAGGTAGCATGGTGCAGGTTCTTACCTTTGATGAAATTTTCGTATAATAACAAAAATCAGTCCACCATTGACATGGCATTGTACGAGGCTTTGTATGGGAGAAAGTGCAGGTCGTCATTGTATTGGGATGAAGTTGGAAAGGAGAGACTTATAGGCCCATAGATATTGCAGCAGACTGTGTACTAGATCGCTATTATAAGGAAGAGGATTGAGGCAGCTCAGAGTCAGCATAAGAGCTATGCAGATCAGAGGTGGCGAGAGTTAGAGTTCAGCAAGGGTGAGGAGGTATTTCTGAAGATCTCCCCATTCAAGGGAGTAATCAAGTTTGGGAAAAGAGGAAAGCTCAGGCTTCGATACGTGGGACCATTTCGATTGTCAGTAGGATTGGGAGAATCGCCTACAAGCTTTAGTTGCCCTCTTCGATGGACGCTTTACACGATGTCTTCCATGTCTCTATGTTAAGGAAGTGCATGGATGACCCTTCTCAGGTAATAGCACGGGAGGAGATACAGATCCAGCTAAAGTTAACTTACGAGGAGAAGCCAGTGAGGATTTTAGAGTCCGCCGTAAAGGTGTTGCGCAACAAAGAGATCTCATTGGTCAAGGTGTTGTGGCGCAATCATGGTATGGAGGAGACCACCTGGGAGCGGCAGTAAGACATAGAGCAGCAGCATCCTGAGCTATTCGATATGTAAATTTTGAGGGCAAAATTCTTGTAAGGTGGAAAGGATGTAATAACTTGAAATTTTTCAAAATTATTTTAAAGTCTCGCGAGAATTTCGTGGAAGATTTTACCGGATTTATTAATTTTAGGAAAATTAGGATTTTATTTGGAAGAGAATTTTAAAATTTTTAGGCCGAAGGACACGAACTTAATTGAAATACAGAGGTTCAAACACATGAGGGTGATTTAATTTAGTTAGATAAATTTAAAAAAAAAAAAAGAAAAACCAAATGGCTTCACGAAGAAGCCATTTTGGTTTTCAACAGCTCGAGCTCCTGAAGAGAGACCCTGAGCGTGTTCTACCGACGACCGACGAGAGAGAGAAGGAGAAAGACGCCAACGTGTTCTACTGCTCTGACGAGTTGAAGCCAGCTTGTGGTTTGGCTTTTTCGCGCCAAACCCGACCGAGAACAGGTGAGTTCCCCCCCACCCCCACCCCTCTCTCTCTCTCTCTCTCTCTCTCTCTCTCTCTCTCTCTCTCTCTATATATATATATATATAAATTTTTTTTTTTTTTTTTTTGATGGTCGAGTGTGAGACTCATTTGGGTATGGTTTTTGGTTGATTCTGTGGGGAGATTGGTGTGGGTTAAAGGCAAAATTATGGTAGTTGAGCAAGGGGCAGTGAATGCCCATGATTTTGATGAAAACCGAGGGAGGAGAATGAGCTAAAATTTGAGTTTTGGTGTTCAAATTTTTAATTTCTATTTAGATTATCTTTGAATGAATGAAATGTGATAGATTGGTAAGAAATTGAATGAGTTTGTTGAAAAACCAAAAATGGGAACTTTTGAGCTTGAAAATCGATTATGTTTTTGGGGGTTTTGACTTAGCTATGATTAATTATTTTAAATTCTCTTTTGTTATGTTAAACTAAATTATTAATGGAGCGTTTAGCCACTAGAATCGCTTGATTCCGATAACCATAGCAAAAGTTATGCGTATTCGAAGTTTATGTTAATTTTGGGCCTAGTCAAGTTGGTTAGCTATTTTGGTTAGTTTGTGGTGCATTGTGTTAGTGGCTTTAGTTTTAATGCGTAATATGAGTTTTGAGATGAATTTTAATGAAGGGTGGTTTTGTTTTAGGTTGAGCCTGGTTTTTGGTAAAAATTTAGCACCCCAGAAAGCTAAGGATGCTAGGTAAGTAGTGTCTACATATGTCTTGCCCTTGTGGGCCTACACTACAACACTTTAGGAATGGTTGCGTGTTTGTGATGTGCGTGTTTACTGTTTTGGTCATGCATCATGTTTTGAAAACAGTACAAAAATGAATTTGAGTATGTTTTAAGATACAGAGGAGTGTGACATGTGGCGGTGACGACAATGTGTGTGTAAGCAGCTTTGGCTCCGTTGGTGGAGGAACTGGAAAGGTGGCGACGTGTCAAGAGTGGTGTGTTGAGTAAGTCGATGCCTCACCCTGGGATGGTTGTTGAGGCGTGTGTTGGGGCAAGCAGCTATGGCCCCATTGCTGCAGGAACTGGATGGTGGCAACGTGTCAGGGGGTGGTGTGGCGAGTGAGTCCAACCTCACCTTGGGATGTTTGCTGTGTGGTGATGCAGTGTGCAGCTCGTGGGCCTCGTTGCTGGAGGAACTGGGACGGTGGCGACGTGTCAGTGGGTGGTGTGGCGAGAGAGTCCAGCCTCACCCTGGTGCGGCTGTACAACGCGGCACGGGTTACGACAACATAAGTGAGAGTGTAAAGATTGCATGTGATAGGATTGCATTGTCAGTTTTACTTTTCATATCGCACTACTTGCTAAGCGTTAGGCTTATATTTTGTATTCTGTTGTGTAGGTGCAGAGTCTACTACAAGTGAATTCTGAGAGCCCAATGCGAATGATTGAGGCAGTTGGCGGCGCGTGACCAAGGCACCGTATGGCTGCGTGTTAGGCGACCCGACCCGTGGAGTTAGGCTGGTATGGATGGGATTTAGGGTTTTAAGGGGCGTTTGAGCGATTTTGGTGATGTGTGTGTATATACTTTATATATGAGCATTGTATTGCTCTATACTATGGATTTTCTTCGTTGTTAGTCGCTGGATTTATTTTCCTTCAATTTTGATTTTCCCTGGTGATTTCTAGATGGTTTTGATTGATGGATTATGGGAGTGATTTGGTGAACTGTATAAAGGTTTAGTTCGTTTTTTTAGGAAACCCATTTTTAGGCGTTACTCTGCCGAAACTTCGGGAGAGATGTTATAATGTTGGAAGTGGCGTGCATGAGAGTCATGTAATGCCAAGTGGTTAGGCGTGCGCGTGGGGCGCGCAGTGCTGGATCAGGGTGTATGCCGAAAGAAGTAGTGTTGAGGGCGCGCGTTGGACGCGAGGCGCCAAGTGAGGGAGCACGCGGCGTTGATGCAAAGCAGGCGGACTGACGTGCTGCGCTGAGTGAGGGTACATGCGTGGACGCACGGCGCCGTAGGCGTATGGCACACAGGCCACGCGTCGGGCACTCTCGTTCCCTTTTCGAGTTTTATCGTTTTAACTCTTTTATGTCATTTTTTGTTTAAAAACTCCAAGGGTACAAAACGTTTTCCGCTACTTATTTATATCAAGCTTTCATACGTTTCCTTTTGGAACGTTTTGCTTTCAGGCGTAAGTTATTTTCGAAACGAGTTGAAAATTTTTATACTTACAAATGTTCTTTTGAATATGATTAAATGATAAGAGCATCATTAGGTTGAGTTTAGAGAGAGGATCATGTCATTGTGGGTCCGGGGCGGCCGCAGGACTCACAGTTATAGTGTTAGAGCGAATTGGAAACCAGTAGATTTTCGGGACGCTACAATTTGAGCAATGAATTATTTATTATTTTTAGATATGCATATTATTCATTTGTTACATGTCATGTAGACTGGACTCGGGGTGGGCTGGCGAGACCTGGCTCGGCCCGCTACAGTAGAGAGCTAAGCTTGGACCGGCCCCAATAAGTGGGTCAGGCCAAGCCCAGCAGCTGGGCTCACGAACTCGCCACAGACTGAGCCAAATGAGTTGGCCAACAGGCTGGCTCGTTTGGCTCGACGGGCCGGCTCGCAAGCCCACCTCGCAGCCTGCCCTCACTCGCAATCTCGCTCTCTGTCTCTTATTCTTTCTTTGTCTAATCGTCTTTTGTCTTCGTCAGTTCATCGTTATTTCTCTACCCAGAATTCCAGTTACCTCTCACCGTTAACTGTGACCTCTCAAAGCTATGCACCAAAAAAACCAGAGAAATTCTCTGTCTTGCAAAACAGAGAGAGAGGTGCAGGTGCAAAACAGAAAGAGAGAGAATGTCTTTCTCTGTTTTGCAGGTGCAAAGCACAGAGAGTCTCTATTTTGCACTTGCAAAACGAAGAGAGAGAGTAACAGAAGCAGAACAACACTGGTGCTCTATCTTTGATCTCTCCCTCTCTTGTTTGGCAGTAGCAACAGTCAAAGACCGTTGCTATGCTTTCCAGAGCTGCCCAGCAACGGTCTGATGACCGTTGCTTCTCCCTTCCTCCCGCACTCCCTCCCACCTGTTTTGCAGCATAGCAGCAGCAACGGTCATAAGACCATTACTACTCTCTCTCTCTCTCTCTCTCTCTCTCCCTCTCTCTCCCTCCCTCCCTCCCTCCCTCCTACCCTCCCTGTTTTGTAGTGCAGCAGCAGGCAGTGACAACAGTCATAAAAATTATAATCGTTGCTTGCCCAATGCCTCCTGCAGCCATGCCCAATGCCCCCTTTATATTCTCTTCTCTCCCTTCATTTTTTTCACCATTTATCCTTTAACTCTCTCTCAATTAATTCTTCAATTTGCTCAATTCGTTCTTCAATTTGTTCTCGATCAATTTGGCGCTATCAATCAATTTTCCTCCTCTTACAATTCACTATTTTTCTCGTTCAACAAGGTATATTTTAGTTTTTTTACATATATTTACATAATTTTTAATTATAGTTATATTAACTTTTTTTTTTGCATTAATATTGTTTTAGGTTTCGTATACGTGAAGTTGATCAATTCATATTACCTACAAGCTTTTGTTGGACATTGATTTTGTGGTATCAATTTATTATTAAAAATTTAATTTTATTTTCAGTTTTATTTATTATGGATTCTCGCAATTATATTATTGATGAAAATGATGACATAGAGGAAATTAGAGAATTAGTTCCTACATTCTTTATGACACAATTATTTCCACAAGCATCCACTTCACCTAGAAAAGGAAGACAAAAAACTTCAGATGTATGGAAACATTTTGATTTAAAAGATGTTAAAATTGCAAGCAAAATAGAAAGTACAGTTCAATGTAAAATTGTGCTAAAAATTTTGCTTATACTTCTGGTAGTTCTACTAGTACTATTAGTAGACATTTTCAAAAATGTCACTTAAATGTTGAAACACGAGATTCAACACAATCTCAATTGAATGTTAGTTGTAGTGGCATGTTCACATATTCACAAAATAGAATGAGAGAAGGAATAACACAACTTATAGCATAATTTGAGTTACCCTTATCATTCTTCGATGGTGAAGTGTTTAAAAAATTTATGAAATAATATGTTAGTTCTAGTTTTAAACGTGCCTTAGAACTACTATGAGAAGTGATATCCTTAAAATGTTTATAGATATAAAAGATGAATTAATTATTTTTCAAATGTTCCTTTAATATCTATTTGTGTTATTTCTTATTTATGAAGTATACGTAATGCTATGGTTATATAGTAGTAAAATCTCATTTTATTGATGAATCTTGGCAATTAAATAAAAGATTTTTAGGATTTGTAATTGTAAATATCATCATTCTGTCACCATCATTTGTAGATTTATTATGACATATTGCAAGAATATTCTATTAAAAATAAAATTTTTAGTATAACTCTTGATAATGCTAGTATTAATGATGTTGTTATTTCTCAATTTAAAGATTTTTTACAATTAGATGTTACTCGTGATTCTCTTTGTCACATGAAATGCATGTGCTATATTTTAAATTTGGTTGTTAAAGATGGAATGTTATATATTTCACCTCATATTGAATTAATTAAGTGTGCAATTTCTTATATATAGTGTCTAATTCAAGACAACAAGAATATAAAGATTTTTGTAGAGCTGCCCAACTTTTAAAAAAAAATTAAAAATCGACGTAGATAATAGGTAGAATTCAACTTATTTGATATTGCAAAATGGTAGCCATATTGGCAAGTTATTTGTGCTTTTATTAATGATAAGACTTAAAATATTAATTTTGACAAATCAAGTTGTGATATTACTAATATATTTCTTGATTTTTTGAAAAACTTCTTATGATTCTACAAATCAATGTTCTGTAATGTATTATCTCAGTTCTAATATTATTCTTCCTAGTTTTGTATATTTAACATGTAATTTTTTAAAATGTCGACAAATAGATGAATCTAGTAATATTCTTAATAAAATGAAAACAAAATTTAAAAAATATTGGCATAACATTCTTTTTATTTTTTGTTATGCATGCATCATAGATCGTAGATTTAAATTAAAAGGAGTATGTCTTATACTCAATAGGATTTCTACAAATTTATGTACTCAACATTTAATTACTAGTGATGACATAACAAATGGAGTTTTAAATTTATATGTTTCTTATGAAACAAAATATTTCAATGTTAATCATTATTCATGACTTCTACAAATCGAGAGTTATCTTAGTAGTAGTAGTGGTGGTAGTAGTAGTAATTTTAGTAAAAAATATAGTATCGATGATATATGGAGTGAATTACAAACTGTAAATTATTCTACTTCTTCTGTAAATGAAGTCAATATTTATTTTGAAACTCGTTATCAATTTTCTCGAGATGATAATTTTAATATTTTAGATTGGTGGAAAAGACATTCTACCATATATCATATTCTTTTTATAATGGTATGTGATCTACTAACACTTACTGTTTCTACTGTAGCATTGTAATCTGCTTTTAGTGCAGGTGGACATATTTATGATGAACAAGGAGGAGGACTTGCACCGAACCTTGTGGATGCGCTCATTTGTATCAAAGATTGGACCGACGTCAAGACAAGAGATCAACAACGAGATGATGAAATTCTTAAAGAGTTTACATAGTTGGATATTGAAGACTAAACATTCTTTTTATTGAACTTCTTTTGTAATTTGAAGTAATTTTTTTTTCAAATTTGTAAATTTGTAATTTTTATTAAATTTCTTTTGTAATTTTATAATTTCTTTTTTAATTGAAGACTAAATATATGTCAAAATATTTTTAATGATATTTATGTAATATTTTTTATTGAATAGTTTCAAATAATTTTTTATTAATACATTCAATTTTATATATTAAAATAACTAATTTTTAATTAAATGAGTAAATATCGTTGACATATAATTATTATTACTTATGATAATTTTAAATAAAAATTTTTTTAAAAACTTATATTAGCATAAGTTAAAAATATTTATATACGCTCATATTGTTATGCTCGGGTCATTATGCTCAGCTCGTTAGCCTCGTTGAGCTGGCTATACTCATTAGGTTCGTTGAGCTGGCTCGGCTTGGCTCGTTTAACTCATGGTTCACGAGTCGGTTTGGGTTGGATTTTTTTTTTTAAGCTGGCTTAGTAGGTTCGCCTCGGTAAGCTCGTTAGGCTCGGCTCGCTTAACTCGTTAGGCTCGGTGAGACAGACTACTTTTGGCTCGACTCGGCTCGGATCGCTCATTAATCATCTCTAATGTCATGCCTTTTTGACATGTCAGTTTTGTAACACCCCGAGAAAAAAAAACCCTACATTCCCGGTGCGCTACATTACGTCTACATATACACACTAAAACTTGACACAACTCACTCAGTTTAATAGTACCTTCGTTTTCAAATCATCTTCAAAATAATATTTGTGAGTATGAAAAATTTTCGATTCGATTCGAAAACAACTCGTCCCCCGAAGAGGGAACACGAAATCCTCAACAAAAAAATACGCAGCGAAAAAGAAAATAATTTAAAATAGTTTTAAAATAAACCGACAAGACTCGAAATCCTAGGAAGGAGTCCAACATACCCCTCGAACTACCCAAAATCGGTGCCGCATACTCACATCCCCACTTCGATTTGCGGTGCCGCGCGTGCCAATTCAACACCACCGCGTCACGCGCACGCTCACAGCGCTGCGTGCCCCACGCACCCTGCCTCCGTACAGCACGTTCGTACGCACGCCCTCACTCGGCGCCGCACGACCCGTGAGCACCCGCAGAGCCGCGCACCTGCGATCACGCCGCACTCTCACGCTCATCTACACTTCTCTAGCACTCACTGTACTCATCTCGACCTATTCTATATCCTTTCGACTCCTTACCTCTCTCTTGAAATTTCGGCAGAGTAACGCCTAAAAACTGGCTATCCCAAAATTTAAACCCTGCACATAGTTCACCAAGAGTATTTATCTATCCACCATCTAGAGAAATCACCATAACAAAATCAGAGTATGAAGATAACGAAAATCCATCAAATGCAAATGAAGAAAATTCACAATATAGAGCAATACCATACTCTAACATATAAAAATACATACGCGTCTCCAAAACACTGCAACCACTCTATACAATCCTGCACAACCGTCAACTATACCAACTCCTCTATCCGCTTAAATAACTGACACAAAATAACAGTGCAATACATCTCATCATCACCTACCACCACCACGGGTCGGGTCGCCCTAACAAAATCCGCCGTCTGGTGCCTCGGTCGCACGCCGCCAACCATCCTATGCCTCAAGACTAGGCTCTCGAGGCTCACCAGCGATATCGTCAGCACCTACACCACATAACACACAACATAAGCCTAACGCTCAGTAAGTAATGTGATATGAAAGTAAAAGCCGACAATGCAATAGTATCACATGTAGTCTCTACACTCACACTCATGTTGTCATATCTGCGACGCGTAGTGTAGCCGCACCAGGGTAAGGAGGAACCTAACGCCACCCTACACCCAGACACGTCGCCACCGTCCCGGACTCCCCAGCAACGAGGCGCACAAGCTACACACATGCATCACCACACGGCAACCACATCAGGGTAAGGGTGCACCTCGCGCCACACTACAGCCTGACACGTCGCCCCCGTCCTAGCCTCCTCAGTACGGGGTCACAGTTGCCACACACACACATTTCACGACAGCCCAGCCGGCCCACTCTTCGAGCAGAATCCGCAACTGGTGTTGCACCGGCCCACACACTAGTAGGATCCGCGGTATCACTGCCCATCACCCTCACCGTCAACATATTCACGCCGCATGACGGCCCAGCCGGCCCACTCCTCGAGCGGAATCCGCGACTGGTGAAGCACCGGCCCGCACACTAGCAGGATCCGCGGTACCACTGCCACACGTCTCACCACATACTCAAAACATGGTCAAAACTATTTTCGTTCACGTTTTTAAAATATGATGCATGTCAAACAATACGCACGCACACCACAATCAATCACATAAACCCTAAAGTTCTACAATGTAGGCCCACTTGGGCAAAACGCATGCATGCACTACTTACCTAGCGTCCCAAGCTCACTCGACGCACAGATCCGCCAAAAAAGTGTCTCAGCCTAAAACACAACCAATCAATCATCAATATTTATTTCAAAATTCACCAAATAATTTAAAATGACATTTCTTAACTACCCTCATGAAATTCCAACTAAAACGACTCACTGGTTTGGTTTGGCCGGAAACTAGTCTAAAGTTCGGACGCGTATAACTTTTGCGTCCGTTAACGGAATCGAACGATTCAAGTGGCTAAACGTCCTCTTAGGAACCTAGTTTAACATATTAAAACGGATTTTAAAACGGTAAGCCGCAACTAGGTGGAAAAACCCCGAAACCAAATCTGCCCCTTTTTATTAAATTTCACATTTTGTTTTTCTTCAACCAAGAACTCACTCAAATATAGCTTTACGCACCAAAAACAATCATTGTCACTATCACACGTCGAAATTCTACGAAAAACGCTCACTAATTTGACTTGAACAAAAATCTGACATAAACTTCCGACGCGCATAACTTTCGCGTCGGATATCGGAATCGAACGATTCCAGCTGCCATTCGTGCCTCTAACAACCTATTTTAACCCACAAAAATAGAATTTAAAACGATTAACCGAAACCAGACCAAAACGGCTAAAAACCGAATCTGTTTTTACATAAAATAGACCAAATTTCGTCATCCACCCGATTTCTACAAATCTCTTCACTAAACATCCACATTCCAACCAACTAAGCATAATCAGAGCAAAACTTATGATTTCAAACTCAAACCCGAACCCCACAGTCAACAAAAATTTCAGGATTTTTCTCCTAACCCGAGCACTAGGCCAAATCAACCGTTAAACACGGTTGAGGCCCCCTTCCAGACGTCCTGGTTATACGCTCGGACCTTGGAAGTCTAGCTCAGGGCATACCGACCACAATCGGTCGCAAAACCGAAGATAAACAGAGGAAGGTTACCTGTTTTTCGGTCGAATTTTCGGCCCACAAAATTGAGCCACCAGCTAGCCACAGTTTGCCGGAGTACCCTGCGCGCCAGCTTTCCACTCACGGCAGCTGATCGTCGACACCACCTCCCGGTTCCCGCTCTCCCTCTCGGTCGCTTACCCTTGCTCTCTCTCTCTCTCTCGTTTGTTAAACAGCCGACTGGCTTCATTTTGAAGCCATTCGGTTGTTTTAAAAAAAATAACTAAATAAAAAAATAAAAATTTAACTAAAACAAAACTATAATTTAAATCGTTAAAAGTTAGCAAAAATGCCCCTACATGCCTTAACCATCCGAAATTCCGTTAAATTCTCGTATTCCCGACTTTAAATTTCGAAAACCATCACTAAAATTATATTCCGAGTTTTATGACTTAAATTACTTGTTAAAATATTTTCTCGAAACTCCGACCGAGATTAATTAAAAATTTTGAAAATTAGATTTAAAATATGAAATTTTCCGGGTTATTACAGATTTTAATTATATATGGGTGTTTTTACGATAACGTTTATTTTGAGCATGAATCTTTATATTGGTCATATGTATCGGTTTGATCAACCAGAATGAAGGCCTTTGTTTATTTCATACCTTTTATAGTAGAGAAGTTTTTTCTTTGTTCAAGAATAGCATAATGAGGGAGATGACTGTGTCATATGCTTGGGTACAGATTTCTAAAACTGATCAAGGTTGTTGTTTCATAACACCTCCCATCATATACCTTATGACTTAGTGTGTTCGTATTTTGTGACCGCCTCTTTTTTCACTAGCGTTTCATACATTATAGTAGTGGTCTATTTTATTCTCTTATCATATTATAGTGGTTATTTTCATAACTACTCTATTGATGGTTCTTGGAACTTTTTTTAACATGATTTTAATCCAATTTTTTGATAAGTGAATTTTTCTCGATGTATCCTCCTTATTTTATAAACATTTGATATAACAGTTAAACTATATTGAGTCTAGTAAACTTATCACAATTGACTCCCCATTTCGGATCAAAATAGGGAGATTTTGCAATAGCCATTTGTGGATTGAGTTTGACACATATATTCCTTTTATTTCATTCTAGTCTCAAGTAACTTTGTAGGTGACTCCTATATTTTGAACTTCTATTTATGCAACACCCGAAAAATTTCAGTTAATTCAACTTTTTAGAATTTCGTATCGGTCAACGGCGAGGTTCGAGTCGGAATCGAGGCTGAAAAGTTTGTAATATTAGGTAAGGGATTATTTAAGGAATGATGGTGAAAGAGAAATTTTAAGATTTTATCTAAGTACTGACCGTATAGTAGATTAATCGAAAGGAGTTACGGTTGTGGGCGAAATGGTAATTAGGATTAATTATATTATTTAATTTTTATAAAAAAATTAAAAGATAAAACAGAAGGGAGAAATGGATTCCAAAAATTAAAAGATAAAACAGAAGGGAGAAACGGATTCCCTCTCCCCCGAGAAACGGATTCCCAACCCCCCC
>CM039524.1:5902967-5957425 GCA_022433055.1 Begonia peltatifolia
CCCGATTCTTCTTCTTTTTCTTCTTCTTCTCCCACACGAACAGCTCGACGTTTCCTTCCAGCGGCGATTTCCTTCCGTCCTCATCTGTTTCTTCAAATCTACGGTAAGTTTGGTTAGTTTTCAGTAGATAAGTAGTCATCTGGTCGTTTTGAACGGTAAAGTAGAGTTAGAGAGAGTTTTGGGTTAGCCCTAGTAGTGAGATACAAAATTTAGAGGTTTTAGTCAATTTTTGTACGTATGCTGATGTTTAGCTAAGAATAGGAGTGGATTATAAGTTTCATGGAAAAGATTGATGATGTAGATAACCGCATAACCCGGGTTACGGAACGGGTTCCGTTCGGCCAAGCTATAGGTGAGGGATTGGGAAATTGTATAGACCATTAGGAACTAGACGTCCTAAGGAGCCCGTAGTATTTTGAATCGTCCAAATCGGAAGAATATGGGCGGAGTTATGAATTTTTGAAAGATTAGTCGGAGCGTTAGTTAGAATCTCCATTTGGACTGAGTGATGATTTAATGGTTGATCCCTTTAACGTTTTACGGAGTTAATGGAAAGTAGAGTTAATATATGTGTGATTTTATAGGTTTTCTAGTTAGCGTACGAGATTTGGATTACGAGTGCTAAGGACGTCAGGTAAGTAATGTAGTAGGAGTTTTACCTTTGGGGCTGCATCACAGTTCAGTAGGTTGCATTGCACGTTTACTTTATGTTGATGCTTTGTAATATGCATCATGGTTTTAAATTACGAAACGAAACGAAAATGAATTTCCATGTTTTTATGAAGTAAAACAGTAGGATGTGATGAGACGAATAAAATGAGAAGATACGTAAGAAGATAATAAAGGTGAGGTTGAGTGGTCTTGTCAAGTGGACCATGAGGTGTATCACTCTTCCTCCGCTTTACGTGGTGACCTTGTCCAGTGAGGTGGAGCGCGAGGTGTGTCACTTTATTAGATCGAGTTTGACATTGTCTAGTGAGGTGGACCGTGAGGTGTGTCATCTCGATCTAACACGTAAAGAAGAACCCAGTAGTAAGAAGATAAAGAGGATGTAAGAAAGAGACGAAAACGAAAGTAGAGACGAAACTGTAGAAATTGCATATGCTAGGATGTGAATGTTTTTCAGTGTTTAAGTTTATATGTATTACTTACTTAGTATTAGGCTAATAGTTGAATTCTGTGATGTAGGTGAAGACGCAGCAGCTAGTGAGTATCCCGAGTATACCTAGAACTAGGAGGCAGTTGAGGAGAATGCTCGTGGAACAACTGGGTTAGCTGTTAAGGCGTTTTGACTATGGCAGGTGTAAGTCGGGGTGGTGAGGTATTTTGAGTCGTATTTAGTTATTTTAATGTAAAAGAGAGATTTGAATTTGGGTTGAGTATTTTGGCGTGCGTAACAGGTTGTACATTGAGTTGAGAAGTGGATTTAAGGTTTTTAAACATTTAGTCAAAATTCGTGTTGTTTTGTTGAATTCTGTTGAAGTTTCTGGGTGCAAAGTGTCGACCAAAGTCCATAGGTGTCGACCGGTCAGTGTAAAATAGAGGGTGAGTGTCGACCGCAGGACTCGACCTCCGCAGGGCAAAGTCGAAGTACCCCTGGCTACAAGTGTCGACCGGTCTGTGTAAAATTGGCAACGGTGTCGATTCGCGAGAGTCGACCTGTACGGACAAAGATGATCAAGGTGTCGACCTGCGACATCGGGTGTCGACCCCTCTCTCAAATAGGGGTAGAAGTGTCGACCGATGAAAGGACCCGAGAGGTATGTAGTGTCGACCGGTGAAAACCCGAGACAACTTAAGTGTCGACCGGCTCTTGTAGGTGTCGACCGATTTCTTTATTTTTATGTTTTAAAAGCGAAGTTTCTTTAAACTGATTTTAAACAAGTTTCTGCTGCGACATTTATGCATATTCTTTTAGAAGACGTTTTGAATATATAATAAAAAAAAAAAGTTGTTTGAATTGAAAAATAAAACTTTTCAATCTCTAGAAAAAATTTAGTAGAGGATATGAGGAATGGTGACGACTAGTAGTTGGTAGCGAACCGAGAATCAGGGAAGATTTTCAGGACGTTACTATTTATTTTTTTTATCTAATGTTACTGTTAGACCTAATGATTTTATCCTAATGTTTTTTGAACCTCACTCCTTATCTTATATTGACTTTTAGGACTTTCGCTTTGACTTATTTAATTTTACCACGATGGTTTGACCATTTCTTTGGTCAAATGTTTCTCTGTTTTGTCGCAAGCCCTTTTCGTCGGGTCAAAGGTTGAATTTGGCTGGGAATTTCTTTCTGTTTCAAATTATTCCTGCAGGCAGCCCTTTTTCTTCTTCCTTTCATTGCTCGGTTATTATTACTTAATGTGAATATGAAGTAAACAACAGCGTTTGTAGTATTTATTACTTCAGAAACTTTTATATCAGGATTCACGGCTTTTTTATTTCTTACTTCTCTATATTTGGGATTATCTTGGCTGACAAAAATCATAAAGAGTTCGCGAGTGTGGTCAAACTTAAGAGATGAAGAAAGATTTATTTCCCTAATTGAGGAAAATCAAAAAGAACTTTTGAAAACAGTTTTGAGGTTTAGTAACCTAACTTGTCAAGGCAACAATCCCGCAACGATATGCATATTTAATATTAATAGAGTGATACAATTTTACATCACCGGATAAACAGAGAGAAAGTAAATAATAAAAACAATTTTTTTTTAAAATTAAAACCCAAAAACAAATTGATGCATATTTTGTGACATCATGGGAGCTTCAAATAGAGTCTGGTCATAATTTATAGGCTTTTAGAATAGTTATTTAGAATAGATTTTTGAAAAGATATTCCCAGTAATGCATACCACATTGACTAATTTTTCTCAGCTCGCTAGAGAACATGAATGTAGGTAGAGTAATAGAACAAGTGAAAATGGACTGATATTTATAGATAAGTTTCAAACAAAGTACACGATTGATGATGAGATTGTGATGATAACTACCGTTGAAACACGCGTAGAAGTCGGTAGTTGTTACATTAAAAACACAAAAGCCAAAAAGTAAAAATCAAAACAAACAAACAAGAGATAAAGATGGCGACCAACCTATTCTTTCCAACTTTGGAAAGTAGAAAAAAAACTATTTTAGGGTTCTAAAAAAGGACAAGTCTTTTGTTTGCCTTTCTTTGCAGATCACTGGCCTGCGGACTTTTCAAAGAGTCCCAGTCTATAATCAGCTAATCTTGTTTTATAGGCAGACTTTTTGTACTCCCACCATGTGAATTCCTTGTACAAGCTTTCTTCTTTTTTCACTAACGAAGGTAAAGGTGTTATCTTTTCACTCAATGGAGGACCCCCAAAGTAAATAATTGAAACCCTTGATTTCTTGGTGTCTTTTACGACCTTATGCTTCACGCTCTTGAATCTCCCATTAGTCATGACCTGCACCATTTGATCCATTTGGTGAAACTTGTTTGGATGTCAGAAAATAAAAGATTTCAGAGAGAAACCCTCCCTAAAGTATCTTTCATAATTGAATATTACCAAATATAAAAAGATACTACAAAATAAAATATTCATATCTCTTATAATTTAGGAAACCAAATAACAAAACTAATAATTATGAAAAGATACTTCTAGAATAAATTTTAACTGCAAAATTAAGATCCAAAAACTATTTCGTATGGACATATTATAATAGTAATTCTGACATCGATCATGGCCATGTGGCGCGCAAGGGTCACTTTGATAAAAGAAAGTGTCAAAAAGTAGAGAATTATCAATCTAATGTACACAAATTTCTTTTAGCTTTCTTTTTCATCCTAGGATGATTGAAAATTGGTAACATAACATAGAATAATCTAAAAGTTGGATATTATTGATTTCAATCCAATTATTGGATTTAATAAGATTATATAATGAAGAGAATCTAAGTCGGACCTGTAAAGCGTCACCAACGTTGACGAAAAAGGAGGAGTGATCAGGGGGAACTGAAAGCCAAGTCCCATCTTTAAGGCAGATTTGGAGACCTGTTGTGTTGTTAGATCTTAACACAGATATTATTTGTGGGTCTGTATGCTCCCCAAACCCGATCAGATTTCGTCCGCTCAATCCTTGAGCTTCCTCGCATGGCGGATAATGGTTGAGTCTGAAGCAAGAATCACTTTTCTCGTGCATAAGAAGCCTGCTCAGACCGTTTCTCTCTTCGATTCCTAGCCCTTCTGCGATCAGTTCAAGAACTTGACAAGCTAAACTCTTCACCAATGAAATATATTTGTTCACTGCAGAGCTGACAAGAAAAGAAACCACAGTTGTTTATAGGTGCTCTGTTTTTGTGGCGAAAAATAAGTTCAGATTTTGCACTTCTTTACCGGAATATTTCTGGGCTTTTCTGGAAAATGAGAGTTGATTTCTGCGAGGTGACTTCAGGATTTGTGTTGAGGAGGAGATATTCAATCCAACCCACGTCGCCGTTCGGGCCGATTCCTTTGCTGCCATAGCCAAATGGATCAGGAGGGCCGGCTTTATCTTTTTCAGACTGTGGGAGTTTGAAAAAGTTCAGAGCTTCATTTTCGAGCACCATCATGAACTCTAAAGGGACTCCATGATTGATGACCTTGAAGAAGCCAAAATCTTCGCAGGCTTCGACAATAAGGTTCTTCGCTTCAGGATTTGATAAGTCTATCTCTGGAATTCCAGTAAAAGATGGAATTTTCGCAGGCTTGCTTGTAGTTAGGAGAGAAATCTGGTCTAGAGGTGGCTGCGACATAATCACCATGGTCACTTCTCTGTTAGAGAGAGAGAAAGAGAGAGATGATGATGATGATGATGAGTTTGGTTAATGCATGAAAGCAGGGAAGAAGCGAGGCGTAGGTGACTAAAAATTAGAAGCCATTGGTTACGTATTTATACTACTATCTCCAACAGAGCAGTTTTCAGATATTTTTCCTGCTCAACTCTAAACTATATCAAATTGCTTCGTCGAAGAACAATCAGATTAATAAATTATTATTTTATTTTACGAAGGATAAATATGTTTCATTTTCTCTGCTTGTTTATGTCTTAAGTTTTACTGTTTTGAAGTAATCAATTCTTGAACATATTTGCCCACGTGCAAGCTTTTTCCTTTTTTTTTTTTTTTTTTTTGATAACATATTAATTCCATCAGTGAACTACAATATTTTTTTCAATTCGAACATTGTATAATTTTTTTTTGTCAATTCAAACATCAAACTATACACCATTAATAAATCAAACTAGTCCGTCAAATGAATGTCAAAACTTATTACATTTAATTGTTTTTCAATTTCTTCAACCATCTTTGTCTTCTTGAACTCGCGTTTTTACAAAAAGCCAGAGAAAAGGAGATAGAGAGAAAGGAAGAGGGGGATAAGAGGGGAGAGAGAAACAGAGTCCGCTCTTTTTTATAATAATTATTATTATTATTTAAACAACGCATGATTCGAATCGTTTTGAACTTCTGCTTTTTCTCTAGCCTTTTCTTCAATATAATCTCCGCTTTTCTTCTTTGCTCGTTTAGGCAGATCACATTTCGTAAAATCAGCGTTAATCTATTTCGGGATTAATATATTTTTGAATATTCAATATTAATTTTTTTTATTTATCTATTTCATCTTAGCATGCTCGCAGAACCAAATAAAACACATCCAAGTGCAAATCACGTATTAGGTTTTAACGTTTATTTAACTGACTAGTTCGATTTTTTAACAGTACAGAATTTGATATTTGAAGTAATGAAAAAATTTGTTTAATGTTTTAATTGAAAAACACTATATATTTCATTATTTGATTGATCTTTTCCTAATGTTCATTTACTAGACTGATTTGATTTGTTAACCGTGCATAATTTAATATTTAAATTGATAAAAAAAATTGTTCAGTATTAAAATTAAAAAATACAATATAGTTCAATATTTGAATCGTTCTTTTCTCTTTTTTTTTTTTAATTATCCAAGATTAAATGAAAGTATTTAGCATTTGTTAAATATTATTGTTAATGTGTCGAATCAATAGATGCAGATAAAATATTTATAAGATTAATCTTAATTTATTATCTTGTCTTTTTAGGCTTATTTTTTGTCCAATACCTTCTTAGATCAGTGACTAGGCCAAAGATTTTGTCAAAGACAAACAAAATAAAATAATAAAAAAAAACATTTGGAGCTCTTACTTGATTCACTAATCAAACACCATCTGCTTTGACAAAAGTATATTGTTTGCGAAACTCATAGTTTTTATAGTCCTCAACGATGACGGAAAATTCATTAATTTACTAAAAATATGTTATTTGAATCCTATAGATTTAAAATTACATGATACGTAAGTTAATGAGAGTGGATGATTTTTTATTATCATATTCTGTTGGCTTGAAGTAAAAGAGCAAGTCACTCTTAAGCTGGATTCGATCCAAGAGAAGACAAACAAGATCGAAACGATTAAGAAGAGGTGGAAAATTTTCCACGCAGACGGAAAAATTATGTTGATTGTACGAGAAAAAGTATATTTCAAAACAGATGACTTTGTGATCTTGAAATGAGATTATGATGTGACACAAGTCAATTTGGAGCGAATGGCAAATAGGTCTTAAGGACATTAGGAATAATACGACGTGACACCATAACGAACAAAAGTGACTTTGGAAGTCCCAGACATAGACGAACAATAAGTGCTCCCACTTGTCACTACCGAACTTGTTCTAAATTTCAAGAACAAATGTTCTCAAGGTGTGAATAATGTAAAATCTAACGAAAAAATAAGCAGTCAACCATCAATGCCTAGAGGGTGCCCAAATATAGTTTCGAGAGGTGAAAAATAAATATACAATTTTATTTTTTACTAGACTTTAGTAGAGATGACAAATAAATCAAGTAAGTCGAGCTGATTCAGAAATAGTCCAGCACATCAACCTTAACGAGTTAAACCAGCCGATTCAAATTTAACAAGCCTAAGGAGTCGAGCTTAACAAGCTAGTTTGAAAAAACTTTAACTTTAACTTGATCCGACTTGCGAGCCACGAGTTAAACGAGCCGAACAGGCTCAACGAGCTATAACGAGTTGAGTTTAACGAACTGAGCGTATATAAATATTATTGCTCGGCATGTCAAGTTTTTGAATAAATGTCGGAGTCAAAAAAGATCGCGATTTTAAATTAAAGTGGGTTAGTATAAAAATTTTATTAAAATATATTATTATTTTATTAATTAAAATAATATAATAATTTGATGAAATATTTTATAAATTTAAATGAGCAGTATGTGCCATGTGGATTAGGTTAGAAACCTTTTTCCACTTCCACTTCCACTTCCCCTTCCCGGTGCCGCAGCATAAAGAAGAAAAAAGAGAGGAAGAGACCCCAAAGAGAGAGAGAGAGAAGGTGGCCGGTCGAGCTCTGACTGACACGCTTGTGGTGTCAAATTGTTCGTCTCGAAGAGATCTACAACATTGTTGAAAGGAGTTTTAAAGCTTCACGAATTTTTGGCGTGTTTTTTGTTAATAAAAACTTAGAATTTCGGGGTTGATTTCGTCGCCTTAAAATCTCGTTTCAGCTAAATTTTTGGGTATAAATGTGTAGAAAATATTGTTCTGAGTACGATGGAATAAAAATTTTGAAAAAGTAGTGGCCAGAGGCCACATATTGCCTTGACCGTCGCCGCCCGGGGGGGGGGGGGCGCGGCATTGCCAGCTTTGCAAGCCGAGCCGGCCAATGGACTGACTCGTTTGCCCGGCTTGCCTCTTGGGACCGAGGTAAGCTCGGCTCGCTACAGTAACAAGTCGAGTCAAACTCGACCTATTACAGTAATAAGTCGAGCAGACAGACCGGCTACACTAAACTTTCATCAGTTGAACAGATACAATACTTGGAGACAATATACTCTTGGGATGATCGGTAGTTGGCTAAACTTTCACAATTCTTAGCAAGAAATGTTCAAAATGGACGACCGAGGCAAGCATAGCCTGTATGATATTTATGTTATGGTGATATGATTAGATAATGGATTACACGCTGAGATTTTAAATTTTAGTATTTGTGTGCAAATTAGCAATCATACAAGTCATGACAAACCATTTTCATAAAATAGATGGTGTGTTTGATCATTCTCTTTCCATCAGCCTCTTTTCAACTACCGTAAAATAATATATTAATCAATATTTAATTTATTAAAATCCAACAGAGAAAAAACTCTTTAGCATACAAAATACTGTTGCAAAAGATATGGTCAAATCTATGACTTTCTAAGATAGAATTTTCACGATTAATCTATCTATAGTTGTAAAAGCGAGATGCATATTATTCTTTTATAAGATTACCATAAATATTTTTTGTCGACAATGTAAATGCAGCGTCATTGAACCCATTGTGTACAAATTGTCACAATCATAATCATGTTGCACATATCTACTCTTTCACATGAATAATTAAGGAAAACTGGTAAAGCAAGAACACCTAGAAGAAATCTTCTAGGATCATAATAGATTATTTAGACCAAGGCTAAAATAAATTGTATAAGTGTCAAAATAGTGATTAGTTGATCAATTTGAGAAACCTATAAGTAAGACATTTTGTTAGGTGGTCTTAGGCCTTCTCAACTGTAAAAGTTATCTAAAGAGATAAAGATTTCTCTCATACTTATAAATTGATTACCAGCTCCTTTCACAACCGATGTAGGATAACCCAACAATTTCTCCCTCACACATTCGGCTTTGGATCGGAGAGCTCACAACCTAGTTTCTCCCAACAGGCTGAAATTTTGTTGTAAACGTGTGCTTTGATACCACTATTAAGTGGTCTTGGGCCTTCTCAATTCTAAAAGCTATCTCAAAAGATGAAGATTTCCTTCACACTTGTAAATTGATCACCAGCCTCTTCCACAACCGATATGGGATAATCCAACAAATTGAATTTGTTAGAGTTTGAATCTTGGATCAACGTAAAATTTGTTAGATTGTTTGTAATAACTAGGGCCACATTCTAAATGGTGGAGATAATTTTTAGAGGCTTCTAAGTCTGCCTGACAAAGGAAAAGTGAGACTACATTGATTTGGCTACCCATTTGTAACTTTTTTTTATTTGCTCTTTTCTTCTGCCTTGTTGTTTACAAGATTGTGTGTTCGATTTTGATAAAAGCATTGTATGTCTCTAGTTTGATGATCTAGAGAGAATTTTTTATTGTACCCATATTGATCATAGTCGATTGTTAAGCAACCTATACGGGTCCCGTGGTTTTTACTCTCATCTTGAGAGGTTTTTCACACTAAAAATTATCTTGCATTGTGAGTATGATTTTTATTGTTAGTTGTTCAATTTTCTCATACTCGAATAATTGAAAATTTTATTTTTTTTATTCGAACTTCCATTGCGACGAACACTTTTCCAACAAAGTGGTATCAAAACAAGGTTTTAATTTGGTATAAAAATGCAGACTAACACATCTAGAATGGTGAGCTTGAATGGATCTAATTACAATGTTTGGAAAGGTAAAATAAAAGACTTGCTTTATGTCAACGGTTTTCACTTGCCGGTGTTCTCGACTGATAAGCCCACAGACAAAAGTGGTGATGAGTGGAATTTGTTGCATAGACAAGTATATGGTTACATTCGTTAATGGGTTGATGACAATGTTTTGAATCATATGATCTCGGGAACACATGCTCGTACTCTTTGATCCAAACTTGAAGAATTGTATGAGAGCAAGACAGAAAATAATAAGCCATTTTTGATCAAGCAAATGATGTCCTTAAGGTATCAAGGTGGTTCTCTAATGACCGATCACTTGAATATTTTTCAAGGAATCATTAATCAATTGGCTGCAATGAAAATTAGCTTTGATGACGAGATACAAGGTTTATGGCTTCTTGGTACTTTGTCTAGCTCATGGGAGACTCTTAGAACGACATTATCAAATTTTACTCCGAATGGTGTTTTCTCAATGGATCTAGTCAAGAGTAGTGTGTTGGATGAAGATATGAGACGAAAGACACAAGGATCCGTTTCGCAATCTGAGGTGTTGGTTATTAAATCAAGGGGGAGAAGTTAATTCATGGTTCGAGTGATTGTAGCACATCATGTGGGGTTTCAAATAGGTGGGCAAACTTTGAGTGTCATCATTATGGATTGAATGGCCATATTAAGAAGTATTGTCGAAAGTTGAAGAAGGAGAACAAGAAAAAAAACAACACTGCTAACAAAAAAGAAGGTAAAAATCATGATGATGTTGCTATTGTAGATGATTTCCTTGTTGTTTGTGATAATGATATTGAGAATGTTAATGTATCTTGTGATGAGATGCATTGGATCATGGATAGTGGTGCTTCTACCTACGTTATCTCATGACGAGATCTTTTCTTAACATATGAGACCTGTGATTTTGGTAATGTTCGTATGGACAATAATGGTCAAGCTAAAGTGGTCAGAATAGGTGATATTTGCATTGATACGACTAATGGCACTACTCTTGTTCTCAAAGGTGTTAAGCATATTCTCGATATTCACTTCAATCTTTTATCGGTTGGAAGGTTGGATGATGAAGGTTCTTGCAATTTCTTTTCAGGTAATGAATGAAAGCTTTAAAAGGGATTGATGGTTGTTGCAAAAGGCAAGCGGTGTTCAATTTTGTATGTTATCTGATTTGGGATATCCAAGTGTTAAATCAACACTTGTGAAAATGATTCTTCTTCCGAGTTGTGGCACAAACGTTTGGCTAATATAAGCAAAAAAAGTTTAGTTATATTGACTAAGAAGAATGTACTATGTGGGGTTTCAAATGCGCTCTTGAAGAGGTGATTGCATTGCTTGGTAAGAAAACAAAGACAGGTGTCATTTAGATCGTCCACATTGAAAAGAAAGTCAGAGTTACTAGATTTGATACATTCCGATGTGTGTGGGCCGATGAAGACAATGTCACTTAACAAATTGTTTGTAACATCTAAGGCCACATTCTGAAGGATGAAAAACATTTTTTAAAGCTTTTAAGTCTGTCTGACAAAGTAAAAACGGAACTGCATTGATTTGGGTATCCATTTGTTAACTTCCTTTAGTTTGCTCTTTTCTTGTGCATTGTTTTTTTACCAAAATTGTGTGTTCGATCTTGATGAAATTGTTGTATGTCTTGAGTTTGATGATCTAGAAAGAACATTTGATTGTACTCATATTGATTATAGTGGATTGTTAAGCAGCTTACAAGGGTCTCATGATTTTTACTCTCGTCTTGAGAGGTTTTTTACGCTAAAAATTGTCTTGCATTGTGAGTGTGATTTTTATTGTTAGTTATTCAATTTTCTCATACTTAGATAATTTGAAAAAAAAAAAAATTTATTCGAACTTTCGTTGCGACGAATACTTTCCCAACACATTCCACATCCAAGACAATATATTTCTTTGTTATGAGCTTTTTTTTTTCTTTGAACGTGTTAAAAATTCCACTTTCAATATTCGAAGAAGTAGTTGTTTTAAAAGCATATAATTTATTGTCTCAATTAACCTAAAACCTACTATCCGCAAAAATTTAATGAAGATTATTAATATGCTAGTTGTCTTCAAGTTTTTTCTTTGATATATTTAATATGTTATCGCAGTACTTAATTTTATATTTTCACACGTTCATCTTACATCGTGTGAAAACTTGAACAAAAAAATCTATGTCGCTTCTCCCATGTGAACACTCATTTCTCCATCTTTCTCGTCACTTCATCTTTCTTTCTTTCTCCCTCTATTTTATTTTCTCTCTTTTGGCAACAACTTTGACAATTTTGTACCAAAACATTATGTGGAGCTTCACCTTGGGAGGTTCAATTTGATACAATGAAAGACCTCATTTGACGATCTATCATTGAGAAACTCAATATTGTCAAACCAAAAATTGCTCACTGGAGTCTCAATCGAGCTTAACTGTTGACTAAAGAATCACAAAAACATTCTTTAGAATTCCTACCAATGCACCGCAGGGTTTAGATTATGTTTGTATAAGGCATTTTTGTTTTCCTTTTTGATTGGTCAATCTTGTCAAAAATGTCTACAACTATAGTGCTTCACTTGTTTTGACCTAATGAATGTAATATGGGTCTTTGTTCATTGTAATTCAAACCTCAATTTGAGCACTAAAATGAAACGAGCTTTTTCTTGGGTTTTGTTTTTTGGTTTCTACGTACGACAGAATTCTTCGTCGTTCATAGTGCCAATAACGTGCGTCACCCTCACATACATAAATTGTTTTTTAAAAAATACAAAAACCAAACATAAAGACCGTTACTTCTAAAATTTAATGATCATATGTGATGTAGGAATAAAAATCACATCTATGTTAAAGGAAAGAAGATTTATACCCTTTAAACTGTGCTTCGACTATTCGACTAGCCATGCAGATTGATAAAAAAAATCGAAACCATAAGGCTTCTCTAACAATGTTTTCATGTCACATATTGACAAATATACGAATTAAGCACTCAATTTATTTTGGTGTAGAGACATTAACTCACGAGACTCTTAATCTTTTGATATTAGAAAATTATTTTTTAAAATGGCATACAAAAAGAAACTTTTTTCTCACTAGGGACATATACTAAAAAACTATCATTAATGTTAATTAATATTTGAAATTAGAAGATAATAAATAAAACTTCTACCTCGACTAATGTGTGAGGTTACACTTTTGAAATCAAAGTATCTAATAGTAAAAATCTAATTCGTCAAACTTCAATATTAATATAATATCCTTGTCAGTAGGCTTTTAAGATTGTCGAAATATATGAAATCTACGACCAAGTTAAGAACCAACTTGGGAACTTATAAAAATAATCCTCTAATTGATGCTAAAATGTGGCCTAGCACCACGACACTAAACCACGACACCAAGTGCCTTGGGGTTCATACATTAGCGAGCATCAACACGAAATCCTGTCTTTGAACACCTAGACGCAGATGCGTGTCACCATTCAACTCTTTTTGCAAAAATACACTTGTCGTGACGTTATTTGCTATAACGCCTCGTATTTCCTCGCCAGCGTATCCACGACTTATCATTCAACCATTTTCATAGGAAATTATTCTTTAATCAACTTTCTGACAATCATATTACATCAACCTAATTGATGTAATGTTGATACTTTAAAGCATTCCATCTCACTATCATTATTTACAAAAGGTAATGTCGTTTGTTTGACATACAGTAATGCCAAATACTTTTTACACACACGTAGATGTCTTGTCATATTAGAAATATCATTTCGTATAGTATGACATGCATATATTTCATCACAGTAGTTGCACATGCATAAGTTTGATCGCTATACTTTTAGGTGTATTAAGATCACATTTATTATCCAAAGTAAATTGATCCCAAGCACAAGACATACTCCTTTTTTCTTGGATTATTATCATTCATTTTATCTTTCATCTTAAATAAACATTACAATAACAATCAAATTCATAGTTCAATCACATTCTTAAATCTCCTAAACAAAACATATTAAATCACAATACAATGTGTAAAATGCACATTTGCACTATCACATACAGTGAAGCTGTGCAAGATGGAAGTGCACTTTTGCACATTTGCACTGTATGTTTCAGTGCAATGTGCATTTTGCAAGTTTGCATTGTACCGTGCAAATGAGTATTTTGCACAGCACTATGATGTCAGTGCTCAAACACATCACAATGCTCAAACACGTCACCTATGCCCATTTCACAAATCCTAAGTAGAATCATAATCATAATCATTTCTCATTTCTCATTTCTCAAATATGCAAACCACAAACAACAATTAAAAGATAGTAAGTATGAAGTTTGGAATACCATATTTGTGAACTCTGAACTTGGCAGTTGGCACCCGACAGAAATCAAAACTCATACTCGTCGCATTGAGGTTGGCTAGTAGTCGTTCGATTGGCAGGAGTCAAAACTCGTAGTCGTTAGGTTGGTTTTGGAATCAAAGTATCTAATAGTAAAAATTTAGTTCGTCAAACCTCAATATTAGTATAATATCCTCGTAAGTAGGCTTTTAAGATTCTCGAAATATATGAAATTTACAACCAAGTTAAGAACCAACTTAAAAACTTGTAAAAATAATCCTCTAATTGATGCTAAAATGTGTCCTATCTCTGCAACGCCAAACTATGACACCATGTGCCTTGGGGTTCATACATTAGCGAGCATCAACAAGACATTTTGTCTTCATAGAAGATTATACCGTTGAAGATATCGACAAGGTGAACAAGGTTGTTCCCACTCAAGCAAATGAAGAGATGGTTGACAGGGATCCAATTCTAATTGCTCATACACTGATAATCATTGACGACGTCCAAATTGAAAATCAAGGTATGAATTTACATGTTGGTAATCCTTTAAATAGTAATGATTTTGTTATTGTTGATGTTAATTTTAGCGTTGAAGCTAATGTTAAAAATGACAATGAACAAGAGAATGAAAATTTTGAGAAATTCATTTCTTCTAATGAACCAAGGCGGTTTACTCGTGAGAGACGTCATTCGGTTAATTATCCGTCACATGAGTATGTGTTTCTCACCAATGGAGGAGAACCCGAGAGCTTTCAAGAAGCATTGGAAGATGAAAACAAAAAGGAATGAATGGATGCCATGGAGGATGAGAAATTCCTTTGTGAGAATAACACTTTTGAGTTAATAAAGTTGTCGAAGGGCAAGAGTGCATTGAAAAATCGATGGGTGTATTGATTGAAGCAAGATGAGCATACTTCACAATCTCGATACAAGGATCGGTTGGTAGTGACAGACTTCTCGCAAAGAAATGGTATTGACTTTGGCGAGATTTTTGCTCCCGTAGTGAAAATGCGATCCATTCATGTTGTTCTTGATTTAGCTGCTAGTCTTAATCTAGAGGTTGAAAAAATAGATGAGAAAATGACTTTTTCTTCACTGGGACTTACAAGAAGAGATATACATGGAGCAACTGGAGGATTTCTAAGAAAAAAAATGAAAGAAGGCTACGTTTGCAAATTAGTGAAGAGCTTTTACGGTTTGAAACAAGCACCACGACACTGGTATTAGAAGTTTAGTTTGGTGATGGTTGAGCATGGGTACAAGGTGCACAAAACCGATCATTGTGTTTTTGCGCAAAAATTCTTCGATGGTGATTTTATTATTCTTTTGCTTTATGTCGACGATATGTTGATTGTTGGAAGAAATATTTCAAGAATTAATGAACTAAAAGAGATTTTGAGTGAGTTGTTTGCTATTAGAGATTTAGCACCGACACGTCAAATCCTTGGAATTCGAGTCATACGTGATTGAGATGCTAAGAAATTGCATTTGTCACAAGAAAAGTACATTGAGAAAGTTTTTCAACACTTCAGCATGGATAAAGCTAAAGCGGTGAGTGTTTCTCTTGGTTCCCACTTTAAGCTTAGTCATAATCATTGTCCTTCTATCGATAATGAGAAGTTGTTTATGAAGAACATACTGTATTTTGTGGCGTTTGCTAGCTTGATATATATTATGGTTTGCACAAGACTCGCTACAGTGCACGCCATTGGCATGGTGAGTAGATATTTTTCGAATCCGGAAAGACACCATTGGGAGGCTATAAAGTGGATTATGAGATATCTCTGGGAAACTACGGATCTTAGATTAACTTTGGGATGTGAGAAGCATATGTTGGTTGGGTTTACGTATTCGGATTTGGCCAGAAGCTTGGATGATCAAAAATTTACTTCGGGGCATTTGGTGACTTATGTCGGGGGAGCCGTGGCTTGGCAATCTAAATTGCAAAAGTGCGTTGTCCTTTCTACTATCAAAACTGAGCTTATAACCGTCATGGAGGCAACAAATGAATTGTTGTGGTTGAGAAAATTCACGATGGAACTTGAGTTGAAACAACAAAGGTATGCCTTCTTTTGTGATAATCAAAGTGCAATTCATTTTGCGAAAAATTCTTCATTTCACTCGAAGTCAAAGCACATTGAAATTCGTTATCATTGGATTCATGATATTTTGAATGATAAGATGTTGGAACTTGAAAAAATTCATACAGATGATAATGACTCGGATATGTTGATAAATGTTTTGTCACGGAATAAGTTTGAGTTTTGTCGTTCGGTTGCCGAGTTGACAATGCCCTCCAACTAGTCGATCAGGGGCGTTTGTCGGGTTTTTTCCTCCTAATTTGAGGGCCCAACTTAATATGACCTTAATTTTAGGCTCATGTCTTGAATGATATATTTAGAAGACGTAGTCTCATCTAGGGTTTGTACAAGATAGATGACTAAAGAGAAAACAAAATCTTTTTTCAGAGTTCATTGCAGCAGCCGGAGAAGAATTACGCTGTCCCAAGTTTGAACCGTTGGATCGGCATAAAACTTTGATAGATTGTTTATAACATCTAGGGCCACATTTGAAACAATTAAGATTTTTGTGTAAGGCATTTAAGTATGCTTGACAAAGAGAAAATCGAACTGCGTTGATTTTGTTTGCTCTTTTCTTGTGCCTTATTTTTTTACCAATATTGTGTGTTTGATCTTTATGAAAGTGTTGTATGTCTCGAGCTTAATGATCTAGAAAGAACATTTGATTGTACCTATATTGATCATAGTGAATTGTTAAGCAACTTATATGGGACTTGTGCTTTTTACTCTCATCTTGAGAGGTTTTTCATGCTAAAAATTATCTTACATTGTGAGTGTAATTTTTGTTGTTCGTTGTTCAATTTTCTCATACTCGAATAATTTGAAAAGTTATTTTTTGACTCAAACTTTTGTTGCGACGAACACTTTTCCAACACATTCCACATCCAAGAAAATATGTTACTTTGTTGTGAGCTTTTTTTTTTCCTTTGAACGTGTTAAAAGTTCCACTTTTAATGTTCCAAGAAGTAGTTTTTGTTTTGAAAGTATACAATTTGTTGTCTCAATTAACCTAAAACCTATGAATCTGCAAAAATTTAATGAAGATTATTAACATGCTAGTTGTCTTCAAGATTTTTCTTTGATATATTTAATATGTTATTGCAGTATTTATTGCATCGTGTGAAAACTTGAACAAAAAACTATGTTGCCTCTCCCATGTGAACAATCATTTCTCCATCTTTCTCGTCATTTCATCTTTCTTTCTTTCTCTCTCTGTCTCCATTTTATTTTCTCTCTTTTGGTAGCAATTCTGACAGTTTTGTACCAAAATATTATACGGAGCTTCACCTTGCGAGGTTCAATATGATACCTTGAAGGAGCTCATTCGACGATCAATCATTGAGAAATTCAAAATTGTCAAACTAAAGAATGCTCATAGGAGCCTCAATTGAGCTTAACTGTTGACTAAAGAATCACAAAAACATTCTTTAGAACTCCTCCCAATGCACCCTAGGGTTTAGATTATGTTTGTTCAAGATATTTTTTCCTTTTTGACTTGTCAATCGTGTCAAAAACTTCTATAGTTATAGTGCTTTACTTGTTTTGACCCAATGAATGCAACATGGGTCTTCGTTCATTATAATTCAAGCCTCAATTAGAGCACTAGAATGAAACGAGCTTTTTCTTGGGTTTTTTTTTTGGATTCTACGCACGACAGAATTCTTCGCTATTCATAACGCCAATAACGTACTTCATCCTCACATACATGAATTGTTTTTTAAAAAAATACAAAAGCCAAACATAAAAACCGTTAGGTCTAAATGTAATGATCATATGTGATGTAGGAATAGAAATCACATCTATTTTAAAGGAAAGAAGATTTATATACATTTTGAACTGTGCTTCGACTATTCGACTAGCAATGTAGATTGATAAAAAAAAATTCAAACCATAAGCATCTCTAACAATGTATTCATGTCACATATTGACAAATTTAATACGAATTAAGCACTCAATTTCTTTTGGTGTAGGGACATTAACTCACGAGACATCTTGATCTTTCAATATTAGAAAATTATTTTTCAAAATGGCATATGAAAAGACACCTTTTTTTTCACTACGGACATACAATAACAAACTATCATTAATGTCAAATGTTATTTGAAATTAGAAGCTAATAAATAAAACTTGTACCTCAACTAATGTGTGTCGCTACACTTTTAAAATTGAAGTATCTAA
This sequence comes from Begonia peltatifolia, assembly GCA_022433055.1. Taxonomy (NCBI): domain Eukaryota; kingdom Viridiplantae; phylum Streptophyta; class Magnoliopsida; order Cucurbitales; family Begoniaceae; genus Begonia; species Begonia peltatifolia. Next base: position 5,921,025 of record CM039524.1, read on the forward strand.
TAGTAAAAATCTAAATTGTCAAACTTCAATATTAATATAATTTCCTCGTAAGTAGGCTTTTAAGATTCTCGAAATATATGAAATTTACAACCAATTTAAGAACCAACTTGGGAACTTATAAAAATAATCCTCTAATTGATGCTAAAATGTGCCCTAGCACTGCGACGCTAAACCACGACACCAAGTCCTTTGGGGTTCATACATTGGCGAGTATCAACACGAAATCCTATCTTTGAACACCTAGATGCAGACGCATGTCACCATTCAACTCTTTCTGCAAAAAATCACGTGTCGTGATGTTATTTGCTATAACGCCTCGTATTCCCTTGCAAGTCTCATAACATATCCAAGATTTATCATTCAACCATTCTCATAGGAAATTATTCTTTAATCAACTTTCTAACAATCACATTGCATCAACCTAATTGAATAAATGTTGATACTTTAAAGCATTCCATCCCACTATTATTATTTACAAAAGGTAATGTCGTTTGTTTGACATACAGTTATGCCAAATACTTTTTACATACACTAAATGTCTTGTCATATTAGAAATATGATTTCATACAGTATGATATGCATATATTTGATCACAATAGTTGCACATGCATATGTTTGATCACAATAGTTTTAGCTGTATTAAGATCACATTCTTTATCCAAAGTAAATTGATCCTAAGCACAAGACATGTTCCTTTTTTTTTTGGATTATTATTATTTATTTTATCTTTCATCTTAAATAAACATTACATTAATAATCAAATTCATAGTTCAATCACATTCTCAAATCTCATAAACAAAACATATTGAATTGCACAAAAATATACTTTTGGAACATATTAAATTCACAATGCAATCAATGTGCAAAATGAACTTTATAAACATATTAAATTCACAAATCACAATACAATGTGTAAAATGCACATTTGCATTGTCACACGTAGTGAAGATGTGCAAGATGGAAGTTGCACTTTTGCACATTTGCACCGTGACAGGGCAATGTGCATTTTGCTAGTTTGCATTGTACCATGCAAATGAGCATTTTGCACAGCACTGTTATGGCAGTGCTCAAACACATCACAATGCTCAAACACGTCATCTATGCTCATTTCACAAATCCTAAATAGAATCATAATTATAATCATTTCTCATTTCTCATTTCTCAAATATGCAAATCACAAACAACAATTAAAAGATAAAAAGTGTGAAGTTTGATTGTGAATACCTCGTATTTGTGAACTCTGAACTTGGCGGTCGGCACCCGGCAGAAGTCAAAACTCATACTAGTCGCGTCGGGGTTGGCTAGTAGTCGTCAAATTGGCAGGAGGCGGAACTCGTAGTCGTCAAGTTGGTTTTAAATCAAAGTATCTAATAGTAAAAATCTAATTCGTCAAACTCAATATTAATATAATATTCTCGTAAGTAGGATTTTAAGATTCTCGGCATATATGAAATCTACAACCAAGTTAAAAACCAACTTAAAAACTTATAAAAATAATCCACTAATAGATGCTAAAATGTGGTCTAGTATTGCGACGCCAAACCAAGACATCAAGCCAAGACACCATGTACCTTGGGGTTCATACATTAGTAAGCATCAGCACGACATTCTGTCTTTGAACACCTAGACGCAGACGTATGTCACCATTCAACTCTTTCTGTAAAAATACACTTGTCGTGACGTTATTTGGTATAATGCCTCGTATTCCCTTGAGATTCTCGCAGCGTATCTAAGACTTATCATTCAACCATTATCATAGGCAATTGATCTTTAATCAACTTTCTAACAATCACATTACATCAACCTAGTTGAATAAATGTTAATACTTTAAAGCACTCTTGATACGAATCGGACCCTACAAAGAAGAGGTTAGCGCGATATATGATAATATATTGGTGTTCTTGGCTAAATCAGATAACACCTCAAAATAGTGAAGGCGCAAAGTTAACAAATGGAGTCTAATTGAAGTGAATTTTATAGAAGATGAAATATGATGGATTAAGATATAGAACTACAAATTTCGTAGAAAAAGAATGAAACGCACAAAAGTTACGCGAGAGATCCATAAACGGTCTGAGATGTAACATTGTGCACCTTTGGGTGATGCAACCTTCCAAAGAAGATTACAATGACACAAGATCGGTTTGACTCACTTTCTCCCTTATCTAAGATATTAGACAAGATGTAGAAATGATGAGTATAAAAGCTTCTAATCAACTTCATTAGAAGACAATAGCAGGCGCAACCCTCTCGGAAGGAAGCAACCGAGACAATTACCTTTGAGATGAAACCCTAAGGCACGAGCTTCTAAAAATACTTCAAAATATCATTCAAAAACTGATAACAATGTCTAAAAATTACGTTTAAATATGCTAGAGCAACTAAGGGCTTAGTTGGCACAATGAAATATGAAAGATCGTTCGGTCTTGATCCATCTGTCCGGGTAAGCGTGCTCCTCCATCTTGACCGCAGAGATGACTCCTTGTATGGTAAGTTGTGTTGAACCTTATGGGGAGGAGCCGGAATCTTTAAGCATGGTTTCAAATGAAAAAAGGCGCGCTTCCTTTTGAAAACATAGGCTTAAAGAATGAACTTTATGTTTGGGGCACACTCAAGTAAGCCCGTAACGAGCTCTCAATAATGGATCTGGTTGACCAAGTAAATGATGTCTAAATTTCACGATCCTATCCATTCTTAAAAGCACAAAGTATTGGTTACAATATTTATGAAGGGAATATTTTGCAATAAGGTTGGCAAAGCTATCAATTTTGCCACTTATGCCTCAGAGTTCAGTTTGATTACAGTTTTTCGAAATGCCAATAATTAAGGTTGCTTTACTTTTGAGGCCAATAACTCCTTAGTATCTTCTAATGCATGATGAGATAATAAAAATAAAAATTAAATAGCCTCAAAGTTTTCCTAAACCCAATGGAGGTAATGGATTATATAGAGTTGTCAAAGGGAAGACAAATTCCTTCTTCTGCTACTCCTATGCTCAATGAAGTTTCGGAAGGTTCTTCTCCTATGCTCCATGTTAGCATGTTGGTGGGTTTGTTAATGTCTTGCGGGGTTGGCTCCCCTTCTAAATGATCCATTAGTGCTTTCAAGTGCTCCATTAGTTCATCACCTACAAAAAGAGAGGAATAATTAGTAAAAAGGCTAGTAAGATTGTGAGACATACCCTATGAACTTGTTATGGGTTTCCCGGATGTATCAATTCTATCCCAGATGTATCATTATTTACAAAAGGTAATGTCGTTTGTTTGACATGCAGTTATGCCAAATACTTTTTACATACACGTAAATGTCTTGTCACATTTGAAATATCATTTTGTATAATATGACATGCATATATTTGATCACAATAGTTGCACATGTATATGTTTGATCACAGTAGTTTTAGGTGTATTAAGATCACATTCATTATCCAAAGTAAACTTATCCCAAGCACCACACCTATTCCTTTTTTTTTTGGATAATATCATTCATTTTATTTTTCATCTTAAATAAACATTGCAATAATAATCAAATTTATAGTTCAATCACATTCTAAAATCTCATAAACAAAACATATTAAATTGAACAAAAATGTACTTTTGGAACATATTAAATTCACAATACAATGAATGTGCAAAATATACTTTTGAAACACATTAAATTCACAAATCACAAAGCAATGTGTAAAATGCATATTTGCACAGTTACACGGTGAAGGAATGTGTAAATTGCACATTTGCACTGTGACAGTGCAATGAGATTATGCAAGTTTGCACTGCCCGTGCAAATGAGCATTTTGCACAGCACTGCGATAGCAGTGCCCAACACATCACAATGCTCAAACACGTCACCTATGCTCATTTCTCAATTTTTAAATAGAATCATAATCATAATCATTTCTAATTTTCGGTTTGCCCACAGCTAGTCGGCATGTAAATGAATTTGTCTGTTGGTATTAAGAAAAGAGACAATGTGCTAATTTCTCTCCAACAAATCTTTAAAGAAATACTTTTTAGCACAAAGTTGGGAGGCTCACCCTTCTCCGCTTAAGAGTGTATCTGTCACCCTTCTCCGCGGGCAAATTGAGAAACCGTGATCTGGCATTAAGACAAGTGTTCTGAGATGTTTGTGAGTTTAGGGTATTGTCCTATTATTACAGCCCCATCGAAGAGTGTCGGCCGAAGGTATCTGTCCCGAAACGGGAAGCATAAGGTGAAGCCATGAGACCCACGAGGGGGACGGACTAAGCAGCCAATGGCAGACCCATCCCTAGATAACTCCACGTGATAGATTTTAACCTCTGAGCAAGCTCCTCAGTATCTGTGCTTTAGTTGGATCAAAAACCTTCCTCACAACACAACAAGTCAGTAGTGGGTCAGCTACCTTGATGACAGTAGATGACGTGGCACTTGAGAAATCTTACACGTTGCATTTGCTACGAGTGACTAGTGGATTCTTAGTAAGAGTCTGACAAACTTTGTCGGCTGGCAGTTTGCTGTCGGAGATTGTTGTGTTTTCTTCTACTTCTTCCGTTAGGTAATCGTATTTTTGGAGTCTTTCTGTACCGCCTTAGGTGAAATACTTTCTTGTTCCTCATCTGGTCCAGAAACTTACGTGATAATTGCTGAGACGTCTGACGAATGTCTAACAAAACAACTCCCTGATTCAAAGAACCGAGGTTGACTGTTACACCAGAAAATCTTGTTCCCTCAACTTAACAATCTTATGAGATAAATCTCCAAAGGTTTTAGCCATGAATCTTGTCTTGATTACAGGTAAAATAATCTTATCTTTTGTTCTCTGCTGTTCCAAGTCCAACATCTAAAAACAGAAACAATAAACCTAATGACCATCCTTCTTCCTTGTTGCGTCTAAGTTTCACTATGGCTTCTATGCTGCTTTTTGGGCTAAAAGATACTTTCTTGAGTACTGAAATTGGTCCAAGCAAGAAAAGAATAAAACTCAGATGTGTGAAGCTGATTATCAGACAAAAAGCAAATCTCAAGACGCTCTGCTTCACCGATCTTGTTTGTTTCTTTAAAATATATAACAAAATGTTTTGTCTACCTGCTATGTTATAATTATTTTAATTAATAATTTTACATGTATATATCAGGATACAAAAGAAGATTAATATGAGTTTCAAAAGAATAATGTCCATAGTGATTGAATGGAAACGTTAACTCTATGTCTAAAGCTAGTTCCTTATGTTATGTAACAAGATTTCTAGATTCAAATTATTGTTCAATACGTATGAAAAACAATTTACGATTTAGACAATCCACATATTACCTTAATAATCATGAAACACAATATTAAATAAACTAATTGTAAAAAATAAAGCAAATTAATAACACATGAACATCAGTGATAAATTTTGTACTTCAATCTCTCAATATTTTCCAAATCAAAATGATTCTAATTTGCTAGCTTTATTGAATTCCAAGTTTCTCACTTTAGGTAACTTTATGAAATTTCTTCTCTACCCAAATACTTCTTTAAAGTCAAGCAAAGTTAACTAATATCACAAAATATTTCTTCAAACTTAGAATTCTTCATCGTTGTAGCAAAAACAACGGCTTTCTATGAGAGCAGTTAAATTATATCAATTTTAAACACCAACATTCATGCAAAATCACAATATAATAACGAGATGTCATTTTATATTAAAGGTAAAAATATATTTTAGTAGCAAACCTTATTCAATTTCAATATGATGCTAAATATTAAATAAGCATTTGCTTAGAGTGGGACATTTGTGCTTCAACAAAGTTTAAGATTTTTCTTATAGCTTTCAAACTTATCTCTCCCATTATCATTTTTACTTAGTTTTTGTTTTCAAATCTTAAAGCATAAGTCAAGGACAATAATTTTGGTTCTTGCTTTTCTTGCAAAGCTTGAGTGAAGATGGGTACTTTTGATTCTTATTTCAATTTTGTGAAAGTGTAGTTAGAGTTTTCTCTTTAATCTATTTCGTGTACTGAGTGGCTTCTGCTTTTATAGACAAAAAGAAGTTTTATGTACGTATTTCTTTATTTTGAGGTACCTTTTCAATCTGTTTTTTTTTATCGCTTGTTATCTATTAGGATTTTTGTTCATCGGTTTTAAATTAGTATGAGTTCTTGACTTTCGAACTCAGTTTTGTTATAGATCGTTTATTTGGGTTTCAAAAAATACAAAAATAAACTCTATGCTTAATTTGATTTTTGAAAAGTACATCAATTTTTCGATATCTAGAACAAAAGAATGTTGCTCAGATTAGATTTGATGATGCGCATCTAATACAGTAGAATATAAAAGTGTATTATTTACTCAAGTAAAATAACTTGAAAATGGAACTATAATAGAATAGGTTGTAACACTACAATTAATAATTCAAAACTAAATGGCAATAAAAATAAGAGAAAATTATCAGTTTAAAGTTCAGTTGTTCGAATAGATTCTTAAGTTGGTTATGAACCACAAAAAAAAAAAAAAAAACACACACACACACATTACCATTAATTAATATTTAATCAAGAGCACTGACGCCTGACTTTGATGCTTTCTCAATATAATTTGATAGTCAACAACTCAAATAAATATCAGAATTTAATTGATGACAACATAAGTAAACAAAGAGATAATATAAGATGATCAAGGATTACTCAAACTTGAATTCTTCAATTCATTCTATTTTCTTCATAAATAAAACAAGAAAAACATAATCATAATTAGTGTTATATATCTAACACATAGAAATAGAATTAAATAACAAATAAATTCTAGAAATTCTAATTTAGCATCTACTTAGTATATAAAAGTTAATAGTTGATCTTCTAATAAATTAAATATACATTCATAAATAAATAGAAGAATATAAAGATATTCATTGTAAAGATGAAATTAAGAGGGTAAAGTTTAGGGGAAAAAAACTCTTACACTACAGGAATAGTGATCATTCAACTAATTTCGTTTATCAACTAACTTTAAATAATTATCCGTTAAAAATTTCTTTATTCGTTTATTTTTCCATTAAAATTGAGAGCGGGAGTTCAAAAATAAGAGCGACTGTTTGCTTCTAAAAATCATTTGTTGCAACTCATTTTTTGAATCAAAATTCATTTCTGGACGTCCACCTTGAACCTTGAAAGCTCATTCTAGAGATACTTTCTAACTCTTTTATTCTCAGGTGTCCGTTTGAACTTTGAATGCTCACTATTGAGATATTTCTCTTACTTTTTTTTTTTTTTTGGATATCTGTTATAACCATTGAATGTTCTCTCCCAAGATACTTTTTTTATTTTTTTATTTTTTTATTTTTAGACGTGTGCATTGAACTTTATAAGTCAGTTCTTGAAGAACTTTTTCCACTATTAATTTTTCAGATGTCCGCCATCAATTTTAAAGAAAATTTTTACGAAAAGATGAGTTTGCTAAGGAAACGTAGTTTAAAAAGTTTGTTTGTTAATAAAGTTGATTGAACGGTGAGCTTATTACAAACCTGGTAGTTTATTTATTTTTTTAATCTTTACCCGAATTAAAATAAAGAACTCTTCACAACTTGAATTTCCAAGAGTTGGAGTTATGATCGGTCCAGACCGCGGAAAAGATGGCCTCTTGCGCTACACAACCTTGAATTCTCTAGGCCATAGATTTTCACCATTTTAGGCTTCCTCTGCGCACGCTCCTCAATCTCTGTGCTCTAGTTCGATCAAAAGCCTTCATAACAAAAAAGCCAATAGTGGGTCAGCTGCATTCTTGGGTCACTCAAGATTCGCAATGTGGATGAATGTAGATGACGCGACACTCTACAAATCTTACACGTCGGACTTGAAACGAGAGAAGAAGATGGATGTTCTTGCGAACAGTCTGACAAGTTGTCAGTTGGCTGCTTGCTGCCGGTGATTGTTGCGTTTTTTTCTACTTCTTCCGTTCGGTAATCGTGTTTTTGGAGTGTTTCAGTACCGCCATTGATGAATTACTTTCTTTGTTCTTCATCTGATCTAGGAATTTGTGCTCATTGCTAAGATGTTTAGTGAACGTCTAACAAAACAAATTTCTGAGTCACAGAGAGGATGGTTGGTTAGAATCTTAAAGGATATAACCATGTTTTGGAAATTAAAATTAAAATTAAAATATTTATATCAATGCGAAATTAAATTGAATTTACCACTCTTCATTGATATTTGAAAAATATGAACGGAGGTTGTCCCTCAAGTTTAGTCTCTTGTAAATTGTCAACAATTTCAATACGATTATGTATTTTCTCTGAACGAGATGTTATGCTTAGGGAACCTCCTCGGTAAATTTCTTTTTTGTTTTCTATGTATTGTGTTTTTAGTTACGTTGAGAAGATATATCGAGAAGAATAACTGTGTTTTTTATGTATTATGTTTCCTCTTCCACAAAGAAGATAAATGGAGAAGAATAAGTGTGATTGGGACATTTTATTTGACAAAAACTGTAAAAAAGCCAGACAAAAAATGTGTGAAAAAACCAGACCATAATAGTTATTAAAATCTGTCAACATGATTATCACACCCAAAAATCTGTAGTCCCCCTGTTTGATTTCACAAGTATTATGAGATAAATCTTTAAAGGTTTTAGCCAGAATATTATTATATGTTTTCGGAGATCTATTGTCACATATTCGCGATTGTTTAAACATATCAAAATAGAATCAATACATCTATCATCTTTAATTATTGTTTGCTAGTAGTAAGTTTTGCTACTATGCCTTGTATTGATGCGAACCCCAGATCTTAAAAGATTCAAGATCCTTTAACAAGCAAAATTGTTCAAAGGAATGTCTTTTCAATTCAAGAATAAAGTAAAAAATTAAGACTCCAATCAAAGAATTAGAAGGAATGGTAGTTTTCAAAACATGAGGTTGATCCAAACCAAACTCGTTGGTAATAATCAAAGTTATTAAGTAAGATTCTTCAAGTGTGACTTGAAGAAAATCGTTATTCTTCACAAATAACTAAAGAGAAATTTTTTATAAAAGAACTCAATTTTTAATTTAAATTTGTTCTTTTAGATTGAAAGTGTTTTGTTATTAAATAGACTATATGTTAAAATTAAATTAAATACTAAAATAAAAAACAAAAACAAAAATAAAATAACTAATAAAATCGTGGGATAAGAATCCTATGCATGATCAGATGTTATCTCATGTGTAAACTCTGTTTGAACATAATTTGAATTGAATTGAGAATATTTGGCTGGATATGATCTTTTCTACGAGATTTGCATCTACTTGCATGTGCTTGTGCATGTGACTTTTAATCCTTGTATAAGTATGTGCTTGGCACGTGTCATTTTAATTCCTACATATGCATGTGCATAACACGTGTTTTTTAATTCTTATATATATGCATGTGAGTCGCACCCTTTACAAATCTTCATGTATCTTTGACTTTTTGCTCTAGTCATTGGATCAATCATATTTTCAATTGGATTCTTGCTCTTAGGCTTTGATTTGACCTTAACTTGGATCACATCATCAACAAACCCATGTGAATTTTTATCTATTTCCAATCCACGTGAAACTTTATCAATTTCTAGTTTGCATGGGTCTTTACCCTTCTCTCTTCAAAGCATGGAGATTTGTGCTGTCCAACTCCGTGGTTCATAGTTATTCTTTTGCCAATTTTGTGGGGCACACTTCCATGCTACAAAACTCTTTATTTTTATAGTCATTTGCTCATATTATGATTACTTTTTCTCTCGAGTTTCCACTACTAAACTATGCGATGGTTTGTTCATTGGACCTCCTTTATCTTTTAAGAGATTACGGTCCTTGACTTTGATATTTATCACTTCTCGGTTCACATCATATATGTTCCTTTCAAGGTAAAAATTCATCCGATAACATTGAGATTGGTCGAGATTACCAAAAAGAAAACACCCCATAAGGTAAATATGTGAAGCTGATTATCAAACAAAAAAAATTGTATTGTGCTTTTCTTCACTTTTATTGATTGTTTCTTTGAAATGTACAACCTTCCGTGACATTAATATGTTACCAGATTGCTGCCAAGCCAACTACCTATTTTAGTAGCATGTTAGTGATGTAATCACTAGACGAATTGCATATCTTCAATGTGTTACAATTCATCATGCGAGTGCAACGATGATTGGTTTATCAAATATCCAAGAACTACATAATTGAAAACAATATAAGGTGGATGAAATCAACACATAAGTGAATTTTCTTTTTAGACTAACCAGATGCATTTTTTGGGTAGAGGCCAAGAAGTTATTCGTGTGATTTTTGACTAAAATAAGAAACATATCTTGTTAGTAGGAATCCACTCCGCAAATGATATTAGAATCAAAACTCAACCAAAATGTGTTAGATGTAGACATCAATTCTCCATGAGATAAGATTGTGGTGACCCATCTTGCGAGCGAAAAAATAACTACAAGCTTAACCAATACTAAGTGTCAAAATTTACTAATTTAAACTATTTTGATTTAGTACTGAACTCGCATTATAAATTTTAGTTTTAGTGTTGCTATACTCTATCAATTCATATAATATAGAGTCAATCTTGATAACAAAATATTCTTCTTTGGCCATGGTTTTATTTTCTTATTAAATTTTTCTAGGTAAATTTCAATTTCTTTTTTTTTTTTTTTTAAACTTTATTGTTTGATTTATAAGAAATGATACCAAACCTTGGTTTGGCGGTGATTGAATTTATGTTTTGAAATTTGAAGAACATTGAACTCATCTGGGTTTCATCTATCCAAAAATTTTTACAATTTAAAAAATGCATTTTTATGATAAATAAAAAAAAGTTTTTTTTTTCTTTTTGCCCGATTGTTTTCATCATAAGAGAAGAAGGTAGCACCGCCTCTTGATGACTGTCATTCTGCCTGCCGTCACCACCCACCTTTCTCTGTGCACAGCATCGCCGCCACCCGTCTCTTATATGTGTATCGCCCTAGCAATCGAAGTTGTTCTTCTGTTAGAGCAAAGATCGAAGCTTTTTTGCCTCTCTCTATTCAGTCCACTATCAGTTTCCATTTTGCCTTTTTCACTGCTGTTCTCCTTGTGGGGTCCCTCCTTAATGATGAGGGACCCACATCATTTAATAAAGAAGAAAATTTCAATTTTACTTCTGCACGTCATAAATGAAATACAGAAAAAAAATTGAAACTTTCTTCTGAGTGATGTGTGATGTTTTGTCCTCTTATGAAGAATTTTCTTTATAAATAGAGAGTTCCTGAGGAAAGGAAATCATCCAAAATAGAAGTGAATTCTTCTATCCAAGAGAGAACAAGAAAATCACTTCTGAGAAGAGGGAGAGAAATAGTGAAAATTATTTTGGAGGGAGAGAAAAGAAAGAGTGAGAGAAAAATAGGTGTGGTGCTTTTGTGCACATTGAGAGTTCTAAGAGTGGTAATTTCTCTTAGTGAATATTTTCTACATTATTCAATATCTAGAAAAATATTGTAAATCCTATTTTTCATAGTGAGATCTTTCTGGACTCGGTCCCCGTGGTTTTTTTCCGATTTGGGTTTCCACGTAAAATTCTCGGTATTGATTTTTCGCTATTATTTCTCTTACTTCTTGGCTGTTATAATCTTACGGCGTGGGAAAATATTCCTGGTAATTTTCGGATCGCATCTACTATTGTTTCATGTTCCCGTTGGATTTCGGAGTCGTTATTTTTCCCAACAAGTGGTATCAGAGCCAGGTTATCTCTTTAAATCTAGTATGCTCTGTGGTTGCGGTTTTAACGGATCTTGCACATCAGAAAAATTTTTAGAGGTTATTATGGCGGGAAAGATTGAAATCGAAAAATTCAACGAAAATAATTTCTCTCTGTGGAAATTAAAAATGAAGGCGCTATTGCGGAGAGATGGTTGTGCTATGGCCGTCGGTGACAGGCCTACGAACGTTGAGGACGAGAAATGGAACAAAGCTGATGAGGATGCAATGACTATTTTGCATCTTACTCTAGCAGATGGAATTTTGTCAAGTATCTCAGAAATGGCAACGGTAAAACAAATCTGGGATACTCTGACAAAATTGTACGAGAAGAAATCGTGGTATAATAAAATTTTCTTGAAAAGAAAATTATATACCCTTCGGATGTCAGAATCTACAACAGTGACAGACCACGTCAATACTCTCAATACATTGTTTTCTCAACTAACAGCAATGGAGCACAAAATCGACGAAAATGAAAGAGCTGAACTTTTACGTTAAAGTTTGCCAGATTCATACGATCAGCTCATCGTAAATTTGCTCAATGGTACTGCAAAGACAACATTGATGTTCAATGATATTGCAGCAGCCATTCTTGACGAAGAAAGTAGGCGGAAAAACAAGGAGCAGTCTTCTGTGGAGGCTTTATCAGTAACGAGAGGGAGATCAATGGAACGTGGGGCCTCTGAAGCTAGCACGTGAGGATGATCCAAATCTAGAAGTAAAAAGGGCATTAAGTGCTATCATTGTGGCAAAATGGGCCACATGAAAAAGGATTGCTGGAAGCTGAAGAAAGAACAATGCACAAGAGGTGCTAAAAGAGAAACAAAGAGTACGACGGCAACTGTCTCTGAGGGTAAAGATGTAATTGTATGTGAAGATGCTGTAACCCTTACGATGAATGAATCATGCTGGGTGTGTGATTCTGGAGCATTTTACCATGTTACTTCAAAAGTGGAGTATTTTTCATCTTATACCAGCGGTGATTTTGGCATGGTCAAAATGGGGAACAGTCATGTTTCCAAAATAATTGGAAAATGAGACATTTGTATCCAGACCAACACAGGATGTGAGTTGGTGCTTAAAGATGTAAGACATGTTCCGGATATTAGGCTGAATCTAATATCAGTCGGTGCTCTTGATGATGCCGGGTACAGGAGCAAATTTGCTAGCGGAAAATGGGAGCTCAGCAAAGGCTCGCTAGTTGTGGCGAGAGGAATCAAAGAGTCTAGCTTATATGTGACTCAAATGACCGTGAAGGAAGCATCAGTAAATGCTGCCCAAGATGACTCTTCTATTGAGTTATGGCACAAGCGGCTTGGTCACATGAGTGAAAAAGGACTTCAATTGCTTGGAAAGAAAGAATGTCTGCCACATCTCAGACATGAATCTTTGCCAAGTTGTATTCACTGTTTGGCTGGAAAACAACACAGAGTCTCTTTTCAGAAGAATTTTGCATCAAGGAAGCCAGATGTGTTAGAAGTTATTTATTCAGATGTCTGTGGTCCCATGTCAACGAAAACGTTAGGCGGTGCCCAATATATGGTGACATTCATTGATGATCACTCAAGAAAAGTTTGGGCTTATGCACTCAAGACTAAAGATGAAGTGTTCAATGTTTTCAAACAGTTTCATGCTTCAACAGAGCGAGAAACTGGAAAGAAGTTAAAATGCATTCGCACAGATAATGGTGGCGAATATATGGGATCATTAAATGAATACTGCAAGATGCACGGGATCAAACATGAAAGATCTGTTCCAAAGACTCCGCAACAAAATGGCGTTGCAGAAAGAATGAACAGAACGATCGTGGAGAAGATAAGATGCATGCTATCACATTCAAAACTCCCCAAAATATTCTGAGGAGAAGCAATGAATACAGCAGTAAATATCATCAACTTGTCTCCATCAACACCTTTGAGTGGAGAAGTGCCAAACAAACTATGGACTGGAAAAGACGTCTCCTATAAGCATTTAAAAGTGTTTGGATGCAGAGCGTTCGTCCATATTCCCAAAGATGAGAGGTCCAAGCTAGACAGCAAAGCTAAGGAATGCATATTTCTCGAATACGGAAGTGATGCATTCGGATATAGGCTTTGGGATCCGGTGGACAAGAAAATTGTCAGAAGCTGAGATGTTGTCTTCTTTGAAGATCAGACCATTGAAGACAAGAAGAAAGATGTGGAGATCACTGATGAGCATCCAATAAGAGTTGGTCTGGAAAAATCAACTTTTGATGGGGGAGATGCTGGAGAATTCAGTGATCAAGCAGCTGATGATGTTGACCAAAGAGAAGTACAAGTTTCTCCTGAATCAGTTGCAGAAGCAAGGAGGTCAACAAGAGATCGTCAACCATCGAGAAGATACTCTGTGAATGAGTATGTGATGATCACTGATGGCGATGAACCTGAGTGCTATGAGGAAGCTATGGAGTATCAACAAAAGAATAACTGGTTAGATGCGATGCAAGATAAGATGACATCATTGCATGAAAATCATACTTATGAGTTGGTTCAGCTTCCAAAGGGGCGAAAGGCACTCAAGAAGAAATGGGTATACAGACTCAAAGAAGAAAATTCACAACCAAAATATAAAGCACGACTGGTCGTGAAAGGTTTTGGTTAGAAGAATGGCGTTGACTTTGAGGAAATTTTTTCACCTGTCGTGAAAATGTCATCCAAACGAGTGGTACTTGGATTAGCCTCAAGTCTTAATCTGGAGATCGAGCAACTCGATGTAAAGACAGCCTTCTTGCATGGTGAATTAGAAGAAGAGATTTACATGGAACAACCAGACGGGTTCGTTGTCAAAGGAAAGGAACACCTGGTATGTAGATTGAAGAAGAGTCTGTATGGATTAAAGCAAGATCCACGACAATGGTATAGGAAGTTTGACTCCTTTATGGTAAATCAAGGATACATAAAAACTTCTTCAGACCATTGTGTGTTTGTAAAAAGGTTCACGGACGGTACATTCATAATCTTCCTATTGTACGTTGATGACATGCTGATTGTGGGCCCAGACAGAGAAAAGATTGTTAAGTTAAAGAATGAGCTTAACAGGTCTTTTGCCATGAAAAATCTAGGACCGGCAAAACAGATACTTGGGATGAGTATCACTCGCGATAGAAAAAGCAGAAGGCTATGGCTATCACAGGAGAAATATATCAAGAAAGTTCTTAGCCGATTCAATATGGATAAGGCGAAGCCGGTCAGTACTCCACTTGCTAAACAGTTCAAACTTACTTCCGAACAAAGTCTTTCCACTGAAGAAGGAAAAGCAGAAATGCAGAGAATTCCATTTGCCTCAGCAGTTGGCAGCTTGATGTATGCCATGGTTTGTACGAAACCTGATATTTCACATTCTGTTGGAGTAGTCAGCCAGTTTCTAACAAATCTGGGCAAAGAGCATTGGAATGCGGTAAAGTGGATTCTTAGGTATCTTAAAGGTACTTCTGAATTTAGTTTGTGTTTTGGAAGTGGAAAGCCTTCGTTGGTAGGCTATATTGATGCAGACATGGCTGGAGACATTGACTCTAGAAAATCAACATCAGGGTATTTGGTTACATTTGGAGGGGGAGCAGTTTCATGGCAATCTAAGCGACAAAAATCAGTGGCATTGTCTACAACAGAAGCTGAGTTTATGGCGGTTACAGAAGCCTGTAAAGAAATTTTGTGGATGCAAAAATTTCTGACTGAATTGGATTATAAACAAGATAAGTATATCTTGTATTGCGATAGTCAAAGCGCTATTCATTTAAGCAAAAACCCGAGCTTTCATTCGAAGTCAAAGCACATAAATATCAAGTATCATTGGATATGAGATGTGTTGGACACCAAACGAGTATATCTTGAGAAGATCCACACGGACGATAATGGCTCTGACATGATGACAAAGATCTTGCAGAAGAATAAGCACGAATTCTGTATAAGCTCAGCGGGATTGGAGATACCTCATCATAAGTCGGGAGGGGGAGTTTGTGGGGTCCCTCCTTAATGATGAGGGACCCACATCATTTAATAAAGAAGAAAATTTTAATTTTACTTCTGCACGTCATAAATGAAATGCAGAAGAAAAATTGAAACTTTCTTCTGAGTGATGTGTGATGTTTTGTCCTCTTATGAAGAATTTTCTCTATAAATAGAGAGTTCCTGAGGAAAGGAAATCATCCGAACAGAAGTGAATTCTTCTATCCAAGAGAGAATAAGAAAATCACTTCTGAGAAGAGGGAGAGAAATAGTGAAAATTATTTTGGAGGGAGAGAAAAAAAAGAGTGAGAGAAAAATAAGTATGGTGTTTTTGTGCACATTGAGAGTTCTAAGAGTGGTAATTTCTCTTAGTGAATATTTTCTAGATTATTCAATATCTAGAAAAATATTGTAAATGCTATTTTTTATAGTGAGATCTTTCTGGACTCGGTCCCCGTGGTTTTTTCCCGATTTGGGTTTCCACGTAAAATTCTCGGTATTGATTTTTCGCTATTATTTCTCTTACTTCTTGGCCGTTATAATCTTACGGCGTGGGAAAATATTCCTGGTAATTTTCGGATCGCATCTACTATTGTTTCTTGTTTCCGCCGGATTTCGGAGTCGTTATTTTTCTCAACACTCCTTGCGGTCCTTCTGTTTACTGGGCTGGTCATCCATCTGCCAAGCCAATAGCTGAGTTCTGGAGCTCCATGCATCGCCAACTTAGATTCACCAGAAGTTGAGTTGGTATTAGTCAGAATGTAAAGTTCTTTGACAGGGAAGAAGACAAACAGTACACAGAAGGAGAATAGTTCTTTGAAAAACCCTAACATCCACATTTTGCATTGCTATGAAATTGACAATTACAGAGAGGGAAGTCCACTTGGTGGAATATTATAGGAGAAGGCATAACAGAAAATATATCACACCTAAGGCGGGAGATATGGAGTATATTCTTGACATCCCCCGCAAGTTTAACATGGAAGAACACATATCTTGGACCTTGATACTTGAAACAGATTTGTAAGAAATGGTTTGGTTAAGCCATCAACAACTTGAAGATCGGAGGGTGTAAACAAAATTTGTAATTAATTTGTGGTTACATTTTATCGGACAAAATGAAAGTCCAGCTCAATGCGCTTTGATTTGGAACGAATAGCTATTTTCCACACTCTAGGCTTGTGCACACCGGACTTTGATTGAGTCACCATGTGGTGGAGGTTTGAAGGTACTCAAGTGTCATACTGGGCAAGGATGTTATCCACTCAAATACTTGGTGGAGAAGAGATAGGGGAATGTGAAGGTGAAGAAGGAGATGGAAGAATACGGAATGAAGCAGTGTGACAATTTGCTAAAGAGAAAGAGGGAGTGAGAACTGGTATTGTGATAGGAAGGTAAGGAGCTGGAACAAAGGAATTTGAAGTATTTTTAGAAAAGGGAAAAGAAGATTCATGAAAACTACGTCACGAGAATCAGAGACACACCCCATAGAGAGGTGAAGTGTGATGTAACCCTTGTGATTTAAGCTATAACCGAGGAACACACGTTCTTGTGACCTCGACAATACTTTGGTGGAGTTGTACGGACACAAATTTGGAAAATAAGAGTAGCCAAAGACTCTTAGATATGATTAAGATGGGATTGAATTGAAAAGAACCTCGTGAGGAGATTTAATTGAAAAACTTTTTGTAGGCAATATATTAATGAGATAGGAAAGTTGTACTAAAAAGTATGAAGGCCAGAATTTTTTAGTAAGGTGAGATTGAAAAAGAATGGTGGACAGGATATACGATGATGCATGTCAGATGAGTGAAAGAAGGAAGACAGTGAGCAAAATTTGCCGCCCTCGTAAGATCAAACTTTTTAATAGTTGTTCCAAATTAATTTTTGAGCATAGCGCAAAAGTTATGAAACAGAGTTAGCTTTGGTATTTTGTTTTTAACAAAAACAACTCGGTATAGCGACTAAAATCGTCAATGATCAGCAAAAAGTATCGATATCCATCAACAGAGACAAAGGAGCAAGGACCCCAAATTTTAGTGTGGATGAGTTCAAAAGGGCAAGAAGCATGAGACAAATAATTGAGTATGGTAAACACTGTTATTTACCAAGAGGATAGGTCTTACATAAAGAGTTTAACGACAACATATATTACATAACAAACTAATGTTATGAACTACTAAAAAAGACAGATGTCTAAGGTGGTGGTCTCAGAGTGAAAAATAATGGCCTGTAGACAAGGACATTGCAGAGGCGGGCTGAGCAAGTGTTGAAGGGAGAAGAGGAAGATAATAAAGGTCATTGACAAGGGGCTGCGCACCAGACAAGTCTGAGGCTTCAAATCCTTGATAATAAAATGAAAAGGAAAAAAAGAAACATGGACATTGTTATTCGAGCATAGACGATTAATACTCAAAAGTAGATTTTGAGAAATTGACAGAGACGAAAGAGTCTGGCAAGACTCTAGGGCTTGACTAGATGGAGCAGAAATAATCGACTGATCAATGTGAGAGATGGGAAGATACTTATCGTTGACAATCATTGCTTGCTCAAAAGTAGTGTCAGGAGTGGCATGACTTGTCATCGTAGTATCTAGAGTGAAGTGTTTGGCCGTGCCAAAATCATGGCACCCTCCAAAAGGAGAAGATTCTGTAGCTAAACCAGAAACATGGAGGAGACCAGGATTATCAACAACTGTGTTTAGGGACTTGGGTGTGGGTTTGAAGGCTAAATCATAGCGATGGTAGCATATCAAGGTAGGATGGCCCACCTTGCAGTAGATATGGAACTTGAGCTGATAAAAACAAGATCGTTGAGGGCACCATTGAGCTAGAGTCCAAAAGGATGACCAAGGACCCTAACCCAATAGATGCATGCAAAGTATTAGATATGACTTGAGTAGGGCACGTTGGGGACCGAGAAGAAAAGGCAATACTCTGAACTTGAGGAGGCAGAAGCGAAACAGAGGGGTGTTGGTAAGTCAGACGAAGCTCATAGCTAGAGGTGGCTAATGGGCAGGTTGGCATCTGCTCGATCAGCTACAGTAGCAGGTCGAGTTTTGGCTTGGCTCGCTTGGCCTGATCCCAATAAACAAGACAGGCCCCCCCAATAAAAATGTCACTTAAATGTTAAAACATGAGATTCGACACAATCTCAATTAAATACTAGTGGTAGTGATATTTTTACATATTCACAAAATAAAATGAGAGAAGGAATAACACAACTTGGATCATAATTCGAGTTGCCTTTATCATTTTTTGATAGTGAAGTATTTGAAAAATTTATAAAAGAATATATTACTCTTAGTTTGAAATATGTCCTTAGAAGTACTACGAGAAGTGATATCCTTAAAATATTTATAAATATGAAAAATGAATTAATTACATTTTTTTTCAAATGTTCCTTTAATGTCTATTTGCAATGCTTCTAATTTATGGATTGCACGTAATTCTATTGGTTATATAGTGGTAATATCTCATTTTATTGATGAATCTTGACAATTAAATAAAAGAATTTTAGCATTTCATAATTGTGAATATTTTCATTATGACACCACCATCTGTAAATTTATTATGATAATATTACAAGAATATTCTATTAAAAAGAATTTTTAGCATAACTCTTTATAATGTTAGTGCTAACGATGTTGCTATTTCTCAATTTAAGGATTTTTTACAATTAGATGTTACTCATGATTTTATTTTTCACATGAGATGTGTATGTCATATTTTAAATTTGGTTGTTAAAAATGATTAGTTATATATTTTATCTCATATGTTATTAATTAGGTTCCTAATTTCTTATATTATTGGACCTAATTCAAGACAACAAGAATATCAAGATTTTTGTAGAACTGCCCAATTTAAATAAAAAAATTAAAAACTAACGTAAATAATAGGTGAAATTCAACTTCTTTGATGTAGTAAAATGATAAGTCCTATTGACAAGTTATTTGCGCTTTTATTAATAATAAGACGCAAAATATTAACTTTGACAAATCAAGTTGTGATATTGCTAATATATTTCTCGATTTTTTAAAACTTTTTTATGACGCTGCAAATCAATGTTCTAGAATTTATTATCCAACTTCTAAAATTATTCTTCCTATTTTTGTTAATTTAACATGTAATTTTATAAAATATCGACAAATAAATGAATTTAATAATATTCTTAACAAAATAGAAACAAAATTTAAAAAATATTAGTATAACATTCCTCTTATTTTTTGTTATGCATACATCATGG
The DNA here is from genome assembly GCA_022433055.1 of Begonia peltatifolia. Taxonomy (NCBI): domain Eukaryota; kingdom Viridiplantae; phylum Streptophyta; class Magnoliopsida; order Cucurbitales; family Begoniaceae; genus Begonia; species Begonia peltatifolia. The sequence goes on from CM039524.1 coordinate 5,940,939, forward strand.
ATCCTATATTTAAATTAAAAAGAATATGTGTTATGCTCAATAAAATTTCTGCAAATTTATGTACTCAACCTTTAATTACTATTAATGACATAACAAATGGAGTTTCAAATTTATATGTTTCTTATGAAACAAAATATTTCAATTTTAATCGTTATTATTCACAACCTCTACATACTGAGAGTTATACTAGTAGTAGTAGTGGTGGTGGTGGAGGTAGTTTAATCAATACCATAGTATTGATCATATGTGGAGTGAATTACAAACTGAAAATTATTCTATTTTTTCTACAAATGAACTCAATATTTATTTTGAAACTCATTATCAATTTTTTTGATATGAGAATTTTGATATTTTAGATTGGTAGAAAAAACATTCTACCACATATGCTATTCTTTTTATAATAGCACGTGATCTACTAATATCTCATGTTTCTACTATAGCATCGGAAGTGCTTTTAGAGTAGGTGGACGTGTTTATAATGAAAGAAGAGGAAGACTTATAGTGGACCTTGTGGAGGCTTTCATTTGTATCAAAGAATGAGCCGACGTCAAGACGAGAGATCAACAATGAGAGGAGGAAATTCTTGAGAAGTTTACACAATTGGATGTTTAAGACTAAATTTTCTTTTTATTGAACTTCTTTTGTAATTTGAAATAGTTTTTTTTTCAAATTTGTAAATGTGTAATTTGTAATTTTTCTTAAATTTCTTTTAAGGAAATTACCAATTAAAACCCTAAAGTATACGTTTTTTATTTCAACCCTAAACTATCATTCCTAATGCCCTTAACCTTAAACTATGAAAAACCTAACAAATCCAACCATGGCGGACGTCCGTTCTCAAATTTTGCGTCGAATGGACAAACTCTTAATATTAGAGTCTGTCCGTTATAGATAACAGACGAACTGTTTCAAAACACAGTCCGTCCGTTTATATTTTTTTCCGCATACAGTGCACACTCTCGAAAAACACTGTCCGTCCATTCTTCTCGGCAACTTGGCAATTGGAAGCGTCGCATCAGACACACTCTTGGGTGGTGTTCACCCTCCGTTCTACACTATCTGTCCATTCTCTTTTTAGTGTATTGTATAAACGGACGTATGTTGGATCAACATGATAGAGAATGGACAAACTCCCTTTTGGAGAGTCCGTCTGTTGTCCTCAGCGGACGCACGCTCTATATTGAGAGTGCGTCCGATGTTAAAATTAGGGCATGAGCGTAGTGTCATCACCCTCGCCGAGTGTATCCGATCTTGCGATCATATCAGAATAGAGAGCTTCTCAAAGCTTATTCGCGCGCTCTCCTCTCTGTTATCGAGGATTTTCTCTCGACACTTCGCGATTTTAAATTATTCATTTTCCAAAGCATAATTTTGTACTTATTCTCTAATGGTCATTAAAGAACTATATTGTCTATCAAAAAAAAAATCATCCGAGTTTTCTTTCCTTACTCATATGCTTTCTGCCTCATCATCATCCGACATGAATGGTGCTCGTAGCTCATCGTCTAGGGTTTGCGAGGTTGAATGCACCTCTATTTCTCCGACCGCCTCTAAGTGATCGAATGCGTGAATATCACCTTATATGGAAGTGTCCTTCTCCGGATATCACTCTATGTTCGCAGGCTCATGTGCATCAACCGATCTCTCAGTCATTTACGACGAATTTGTGATTTTGGAAATTTCAAATTTTGAGGGCTGGGGTTCGAATTTGTGAGGTTTGTTGGTAAAAATTGAACAAAACAATTAAGAATTGAGAAAGCAATAACCTGGAGCATTTTTTGATCGATTTTCTGTAAAAACAAATTTGTAAGAGTTCCAAGAGAAATGTAGTTTTTACGAAGGAAAACGCGCGAATGAGCTTCAGGAAGCTCTTTGTTCTGAAATGATCGCGAGATCGGGCACACTCGGAGAGGGTGATGACCCTCCTATCTCGGTAGATTTTAAAAAATAGACGCACTCAACGAAGGTGATGACTCTCTGCTCATGTCTTAATTTTAACATCGGATGCACTCTAGATATAGACTGTATCTGCTGAGGACAACGAACAGACTCTCCATAAGAGAGTCAGTTCGTTCTCTATCCTGTTGATCCAACGTGTGTCCGTTTATACAATACATTGAAAAGGGAATGAAGGCCCAGTAAAGAATGGAAGGTGAACACCACCCGAGAGTGCGTCTGATGTGACGCTTCCGAGTGCCACGTTGCTAGAAAAAACAGATGGACTGTGTTTTGAAACAATCAATCCGTTATCTGTAATGGACAGACTCTGATATTAAGAATCCAAAGGTAAAATTTGAGAACGGACGATAAATGGACATACGCTAGAGTTGGAAGTGTTAGGTTTTTCATAGTTTAATATTAAGGGTGTTAGAAATGATAGTTTAGGGTTTGAAATAAAAAAAAACACTTTAGGGTCTTAATTTGTAATTTTCTTTTTCTTTTATAATTGAAGTATATGTCAAAATATTTTTAATGATATTTATGTGATATTTTTTATTGGATAGTTTCAAATAAATTTTTTTATTAATACATTCAATTTTACATACTTTGTCTTAACATAATTAATTTTTAAATTAAATGAGTAAATATTATTGACATATAACTATTAATACTTATTATAATTTTAAATGAAATTTTAAAAAAATCTTATATTAACATAAGTTGAAAATATTTATATACGCTCGGCTTGTCAGCCTCAATTTGTTAAGGCTTGTTAGGCTCGTTGAGCTGGCTAAGCTCAGCTCGCGAGCCGACTTGGGTTGAAATTTTTTTCACGCTAGCTCGTTAGACTCGGCTCTTTTAACTCATTAGACTTGGTAAGTCGGATTACTTCTAGTTTGAATCGGCTCAGATCGCCCGTTAGTCATGTGTACTCATAGCTCAAAAGAAGACTATGGATTTCTTCGACAGTCGACTCGATAGAGTGATTGGACACCATAATAACAAAAGGGTTATAATCGCCCCTGAGCCCATTGGAAAGATAGAGGAGCTGATCTTTGTGCGGAGCTGACTCTCTTATGGCAACCAGATTGTTACATACACTATTAAGCTTTAGTATGAATTCATTCACTGTTAGACCGTCTTTGCCGAATGAAGGAGCTGGCCTTGGAGCTCTGTTATGAGAGTTACATGAGTAAAGGCCGGACAGGGCCTGCCATGTATCTGCCATCGAGGAGTAGGTGATGATATGAGGAAGGATAGTTTCAAAGAGAGTAGGATAGTTTGAAGCTCATTACCAGACTATTGTACCGCTGCCAAATGTGAAGTTCCTTGGCAGGAAAGAAGAAAAATAGGAAAAAAAAGGAAAATAGTTTTTTGAAAAACCCTAAAATTCACATTTCTGATTGCTATGAAATAGATGATTATAGATAGGAAAATCGATGTGATGGAATATTCCAGGAGAAGGCATAATTGAAAAAATATCTCACATAAGGCATGTGATAATGAAGTATATTCTTGGTAATCTTCTTATTCATTTTGTCTAGTCGTTGATGCAACAACTAGTCCTCCTTACCTTGCATCCAAGATGATTTCTTGAGTGAAACTCTGTTCATTCATAATTTGAAGTTTTTTGTGCATGTAATTTTGGTTTAGATTTGCCTTGTTCTGGCAATGATTTTTTTTTTTTAAATTCAGATTTGATCCTGGAGCAACTATTTTTGTTTCGTTAACAAAGAAAAAAGATTAAATATTTATCGTATCGATTTATTTTTGGCACAGATTTGAAAAGATAATTTCGTAGTCACATTCGTTATAACTGTAACAAGTAATTTTCAAGAATATTTTTAGAAGATCTGAATTTTACCCACGTTGTTTGGAATTCAGGATATCTAGATTTTTAGGATGATTGTTTTTTATCCATTTAAGTTTAGACGTTTGAGTTGGAATTTTGGATTCAATTTTTGGGATCATATACCATTATTGAAGCATGTGATTTTAGGATCCAAAATTTTATTGTAAGGTGTGATATTGTGGGTGATTTTGTTTTATAATTTAAGGTTGAGCAGTTATTATACAAATATCTAAATTTTTAGAATATCATTAGGAATATTACGATACCCATGATTTTATTCCAATTTTTGGGTTTCAAATACTTCATCAAAATTTGTGTTTCTAGATAAAATATTTTTGTGAAATTTTTGTTTTTTTCAGCCAATGTGCTCTTTGAAATACACTGTTTAACTTTTGTATTCAAATCAATATTTGTTTATGGGGGGATGGAGATCAATTGTCGAGGTTTTGAAGTGTAATTTTCTGTGACTGCTTTATGATAAACAAACAATCAAGGTCATATTAACGTCATATAAGGTTTTATATTTCAATGATGCTTTGTTATGAGTTTTTTGAATTTCTAATGTCTTTTCTAGTAGTTTTTTATGATTTTTTTAGTAGAACAAGTTTGTCAAATTGATCGAAAACAAACCGAGTAACAAGGCTATATCAATTTTTCAAAGTTTTAGCACTACACTAAAGACAAAAAGCAACCCGAAAGTGAGTGCTACGACACATTCAAAATGTCATGACTCTCATTTTGAGCGTTATAGTAGTTGCTTGCAAAAAGCATTGGCAGAACATCAACTCTATAGCACCAATTCAAAGTGTTATAGTGCATGTCAAGAGTTTCAAAAAATCTCAAAAATGCTAAAAAGTTACACTAGAGATTTAAAGCAATCATCCCATGTTTTCATAGCACAAGAGCAGTGGTAAGTGTGTGCTACAATGCCAGCGTGACAAAATTAGACAAAAAAGACCTTTAATGATGGCATACAAATGGAGGCGACTAATACGTGTGAAAAAAAAGTTAGAGACATGAAAACCCGACTTTGATAGCATACTTAGTCATATTTGAAGTACTTTCATGCGATACTCATGGAATTACAACGGAGTGTGGAAAATTATCAAGACAAAGCTTAGTTAGTTTTATCTCTGTGTTATCTCTTTTTATTTCATTGTAATTTTAATAGAGTGTGACATTGTATTGTTTGACAATGTCTTCAATTTCTTCATTTGGAATGCAATATTAAATGATCTGATCAACACAGTGTCCGAACAAAACCGGCTCGTCCCATGAAAAAATCTCACATCATGCAGGAATTGGTTTTTTTGGTGAAAAGTGAGGTCAGGGAGGCAAGATCATGCAAACGATATAGTTTATATATTTGGCATACCAAGGTAGTTCTTTTTCTTGACTGACGAGCAAATGTTCATCCGGAATGTCTCATTTATTACTGTATTCCCAGCTACTAGCTCTTGCTCTCTGAGTCCTCAAAGATGATAAGCTACTTGGTTTTCTAAACCTTTCATATCTCAAATTTTTAAGTCAAATTCATGCTGAAAAGGGTTCATTTTATCAATTTGGACTTGACATCCTTTTTAAAAATGAGGTATTTAATCATAGCATGGTTCGTGTCACAATCACTTTTGCTCTAATGATGTATGGTTTTAATTTATCAAATATATACACTTTTGCCAACAATTAATTTTCAGTGTTGATATAGTTCCGTTGAATTTCACTAAATATTTTGCTTGCATAAGTAGATGACATGGAGTATTTTGCCATTACACTAGCCTAAAAATGCTTCAACTGGATAGCTTCTCTTATTACACATAACTTCAAATTGAATGGTCTAAGTCGGGTGACACAATTACGGGGGGATGTAACAAGCTTCTTTTTCAATGCTATAACTGCTTCCAGTTTTTGTTGAAGTTGAATTTACTGTCCATTTCTAACACGTTGTAGAGAGGTTTCAATACATTGGATAAGTCTTTCAGTAACCATCTAATGTAGTACTCTGAGTTATCTGAACCTGATTCGCTATACTGACTACTAAATCTACATCGACTCGAGTTATCTAAATCCAGATTAATTTTGAATTACGTAAATTATATTAAAAATTTGTATAAAATTTTAATATTTTATTCATCGAATCAAAACAAAATTATTTAAAACATTTAAACACTCGCAGCGGAAAACTAACTACGCTCGAAAATCTCATCGTTAAAACCAAAACAACTTTCTTTAAAAATTTGGATAGCATAATAACACTTGAATATTTTAAAACCAAAACCTCTTGCATCTTTAAATCAATCAAAAACTACCATCAAAATAAATTCCTATACAATTCCAAAAGTAATATATGCATCAAAAAGTGAATACTAAAACGTTTGAAAATCCAACTATACACTCAAATGTCTCAAGATCTATACATAAGCTCCATGGCTAAATCGCTCTAACAGATGGCCAGATCGTCGCATTAACGTACTCCTCCAATTGTCTTCTAGCCCTGAGCGTGGTCTGAAAACTCACTGACTATCTCTTTGTCATCTACATCACAAAATTCATCTATTAGCTTAATACTAAGTAAATAAAACACTAAATGAAATGAAATGAAAATAATACATGAGTCCTATATATGAAGTTTCTACATTCACATTTCGCTCTCGTTTCGTTACATAGTCTGATCCTCATACTAGATGGGAAACAGATTGGTTTTCCAAAATCATCCATTCTCGTGCTCTTTTGAGGGGCGAATTATTTCCCTCAAAGAATTTACTCAATAGTTTCTGTTAGCTGATCTGATCCTCATACTAGATGAGAAGCGGATCACTTTTCCCAAATTATCACATTCTCATGCTCATTTGAGGGGCAAATGATTTCCCTCAAAGAATCTACTCAATCATCGTCTATCGTTTCATGTTAGTTCGTATCGTAAAAATATGTAAATTCATTTTCGTATTCTTTCAAATCATGATGCATGACATACAAAACATATAATAAACATGCAATAAACCCTACTATTCTCTGATGTAGACCCAAAGGCAACACACATACTCTATTTACTTGGCTCTCGTAGAAATCTCAATTCGATTATGTGATGCTAACTGCTCAGTTTGTAAATCTATAACATTAACATACTCATTAACTCTAATGACCTGAAATTCTAAAAAGAACACAACAATCTAAGCATAACCTAACTAAAGCCGAAATGACTTTTGTTTCGACTAACTTTGGAAATTCATAACAAATCCAATAGTTATCCGATTTTGATGATTCGAAGTTGTAACACCCAGGATTTTTTGCTAATATATTTTTTCAGAAATTCGTATTGGTAAACGGTGGAGTTTTGTTTAGAATTGAAAGTAGATAATTTGTACTAGTAGATAAAGGATTATTTTAAGGCTAATGAACAAGAGAAAATTTTAAGATTTTCGACCGGATACGAACCGAATAACAGTTTAGCTAAAAGAATAAATAGTGATGACGATATAGTAATTACGTTATTATTATTATTATTATTATTATTATATAAGTGATAAGGGAAGGAATCAACGAACACTTTTCAGTGATCCTCCCTCCCAACGCGAAAACCCTGATCTTTTGGAAAGTTCTTCCTTCAAGCGACAGTTTTCTTCTCCGATTCTTCATCACCCTTCAAATTTTTGGTAAGTTTGAGTAAGTTTTTGTGTAGATAGTTAGTTCGTTAGCTGTTTTGAGATTTAAAAGTAATGTTAGAAGGAGTGTTAGATAATTTTGCTAACCCTAGGAGGGAGATACGAGATTTAGAAGTTAAAGTCGACCTTTGTTCATATATTGGTGTTTAAGCTGGAAGTAGCAGTAGATTACGAGTTTTTATGGAGACGATTGAGCGTTTGGATATCCTAAAAACTTGGGTTACAAAACGGCTTCCATTCGGCCACATTTGGCCAAGCCGTATATGTTTGTTTGTGAAATGGATGAAGTCGTTAGAAACTAGACGTCTTAAAGAGTGTCTAGCCACAAGAATCAAGCGATTTCGGTAACCGATGCAAAAGTTATGCGCGTTGAAAGTTAAGTTGATTTTTAGCCGAGCTGGAATAGGGACCCGTTTTAGTCGAGCGTTGATGGATTGAGTTAGTAGACATAATTTTAGTACACAGGATGAGTTCTGAGATGGAATTTAATGTGAATTGATTATGTGATAGGTTGATCTCGAGGAAGTGATAGAAATGAGCACCATGGAAAGTTAGGATGCCAAGTAAGTAGTGTTTGCATGTGCATTGCCTTTATAGGCCTACACCATGGGACGGTAGAGAGGTATTGTGTGTTTTGCATGTTTTTGTTCAGTCATGCATCATGTTTTGAAAAGCGTAACAAAAATGAATTTGAGTATGCTTTTATGTGCGAACGTGAAGTGTGACGCGTGGCGGTGAGAATGATGTCTGTGTGGGTAGCTTTGGCCTCGTTGCTAGAGGAATCGGCACAGTGGCGACGTGCCAGGGGGTGGTGTGGTGAGTGCGTCCAGCCTCACCCTGAGATGGCTGCTACGGTGTGTGGTAGTGAGCAACTTTGGCCCCGTTGCTAGAGGAATTAGGACGGTGACGACGTGCTAGGGGGTGGTGTGGCGAGTGCATCTAGCCTCACCTTGGGATGGTTGCAGTGTGTGGAGTGACGTGTGTACGACTTGTGGCCCCGTTGCTGGAAGAACCTGGACGGTGGCAACGTGTGATGGTGTGAGGTGGCGAGAGAGTCTAAACTCACCATGGTGCGACTATACAACGATGCACAGGTTGCAACAACATGAGTGAGAATATAGAGACTGCATGTGATAGGATTACATTGTCGGTTTTACGTTTCATATTGCACTATTTACTGAATGTTAGGCTTATGTTGTGTATTCTGTGGAGTAGGTGTAGAGATCTCTACTAGTGAGTTTTTCAAATATTTCATCAAAATTGTGGCAGTTGACAGCGTGCTACCATGTACCGGCAGGTAGAGTTCGTTAAGGCGATCCGACTCGTGGAGTGAGACTGGATGGTAGGTTTTGAGGGTTGTATTTTGTAGAGTACAAGTCAAGTGTACGAATTTAGAGGCATAGGTGGGTTTGCACGTTAATAGTCGGGATTGATGTACAGTTGTATTTTTGAAACTACTTGGGGAATTTTGTCTTAAAAATACATGTTTTTACTTTGTGGTTTTAACTGTGGGAGTTTTTGTCGTCCGTTTCTTTGAGCTGATGTTTCTTTAGGTTGCTGGTGCAAGGTGTCGACCGGTATGCGTAGATGTCGACTGAACTAGGCAAATATCGATCGTGGGGGTCGACCTACGGGAACAAAATCTAACTAGGTGTCGACCAGTTAGCGTGAAAATTGTGAGAGTGTTGACCGCATGGTTCGACTAGTGTGTGCAAAGAGTATTAAGTGTCGACCGGTGAAGGCAGGTGTCGACCGCTCTCTGTGATGAGCGTAGAAGTGTCGACCGCAAGGTTCAATCGGTGCGAGTAGAGAGTATTCAAGTGTCGAACGGTAAAAGCAGGTGTCGACCGCTCTATGTGATGAGCGTAGAAGTGTCAACCGCAAGGTTCAACCGGTGCAGGCAGAGAACATTAAAGTGTCGACCGGAGAAGGCAGGTATCGACCGCTCTATGCGTGATGAACATAGAAGTGTCGCCACGAGGTTCGACCAGTGTGGGCAGAGAGCGTTAAAGTGTCGACTAGTGAAGGCAGGTGTCGACCGCGAGGATCAGGGTGTCGACCTGCATGCAATTGTTGACCGGTTCCTCTTTATAATGCTTCGAATAGTGACGTTTTATTAAACTGATTTCTGATTGAGGGTTGTGCTGCGACAAGTTTAAAAATTTTCAGAATGTCGTTTTAAATCGAGGAACAAAAATTTTAAATTTTATACGAATTTTATTGAGGTGATGAGTAAATATACGGTTGGCAACCCAGATCCAAGGATGACTCGGGGGCGCTAGAGAAGTGGTGACAGAGAAAAGTGAATCAGAAACCGCGTGGATTTTTAGAGTGTTACAGTAGTGCTATGAACTCCTTAGAATGTCCATTTTCAATTGTTGAAACTCATTTAATAAATTAAACGCGACATCAAAGTCGAAAACTACCATTTACAGAACTGTTCTGTTTTGCCCAAATTCTAAAATTTCTACAAACATCAACCAATCAACTAACTTCTTCCATTTCTATCCAATAAAAACCATCATCATATTTATATAACGTAAAACCTCCAATAAAAGTTGGAATCCAGCAAAGAACCAATATTTTCGTACCTCCCTAAACTTCCAAACAAACACTAATTAAACTCACATAATCCAAACATCAAAATCCTAAACTTGCTTACAGTCAAACTAATTTATATTACCTTGTTCCTTTCTTGAGAGAGAAGTGCGGTCTACCTTAGAAGAAAAGTTGCAGAAAAGTAGAGGAGAAGAGAATTCGTACGAGGAAGAAAGAGAAATTGTCTTCACTCTTTACTTTACTCTTTGTTAAATATCTAAAATGTGCCAAGGTGGCAAAATTTTATTTGTCCACCACTTAACTTCTGTCCCTCTCATGTTTTAGTCTTCAGCAGGTGAAGCCCTAAGCAATCCCATTGAGATTAATGAAATCAACTTTTTTGACTTTTCAATTTTTCATTTTTCATTTCCTCTCTTTCCCTTCGTCATTCTAACGTGAAATCTTCCTTTTATTTTTTCAAGTTTGACTTTTCCATTTTATAACTTTCACTATTCATTATCTCTTTTATTACAAAATCCTAATCTCACCTAAAATCCTTCATAATTTACCCTTCTCAAATTCATTTATTCTTACTTAGCTATCGCTAAATATTCACGCACGTAATCTAGTCTCTCGATAAATTCTCAGGTGCTACATTTAGAGATGGAAGTTTCTCAAGGGTCTACAATTTCTTCTTATCAAATTCAAATCCCTTTTATTGAGATCTGGTTTCCAGCCACAATTCCTTCCTTGACCATGAAATGTTATTTATCTCAATTTAACTGGATATTTATTTCCTCACACCATTGTAGCAGCATCAGTAAATTTCTGAGGCATTCGTCGCATGAATTTCTGAAGACTGTGAAGTCATCTAGGAATATTTTGATTGTTTGCTTTATTATGTTTGAGAATATCACCACCGTGCAACTATGAGATTTGGTTGGATCATTATGGAGTCCAAACGACATTATCTTGAAAGACAATGTGTCATAGGGACATGTGAATGTATATTTGTTTTTATCTTCAATGTTTATCGCAATTTAATTGTATCTGAGGTATTGATCTACAAAATAGTAGAATTTATGTCGAACTAATATCTCCAGCATTTGCCTAATGATTGGTAAAGGAAAATGGCCTTATCAGGTAACCTTATTGAAATATCTGTAGTCCATGCAAACAGGCCATCAGGTTATGGTCCTTGTTGGGATGACCTTATTTTTTTATTCTTTATCACTATCATACCACCTTTCTTTGGTATGCATTGGATAGAACTGGTCCATTTGGTGTTAGAGATTGGGTAGATGATTCTTGCATCCAATCATTTGATGGTTTCCCTTCTTTACTACATCTTTCATGATAGGATTCAATCAACATTGGTGTTCATTGGTCGGTCTATAGTAATCCTCCATGCAAATAAATGGGTTGATTCCCTTGATACCTAGAATTGACCGAGTGCTCTTCCATATTCTCTTAGAACTCTCATTATTTCTCTTCTTTCATTGTGGTCAGGTGGGCCGCAATGATTATTGACAATGTGGAATTTTTTATGAAGAATGCATATCTCAGGTGCTTTGGCAATGGTTTCAGCATCATTATTAGTGGCTCTTTAGTTGATGATTTGGGATGGCTGTCCTTTTTTAGTTTCAGCCTTACATGATTCAACTTGTTTCTTTTTATCCAACATTTTAGAATTAGCTTCTTGAAGACAAATTTGCTCGACCATTTGTGGTTTATTTTCAATGGTTGGATTACGATGACAGCTTCAAGGGTATCTTAAGAGTAATTCTTTGTAAATTCTTTGTTCACAATGTCTTTGATCACATCAAGTATAAAGCACTCATTAGGATAGTTAATTGCATAAAAATATGAAAGAAACTTCTAGTTCTTGAGATTTCATCTTTAGCTGTCCTCTATGAACATTGATTAGTGTTCTCTTAGTCCCTAAGAAAGGACATCCTAAAATTATATCTACATCTCTATCTTTTTCAAGTCTAAGATACTAAAGTCAACTTGGAAAATCAGTTAATCCACTTTCACCAAGGTAGATTTAGCTTCACCAAGTCCTAAATTTTGATAGATTGAGAGGGACATAAGATTGATGTTGGTGCTTAAATCTCATAGAACTTTCTGGAATGTGTGATTCCCAATTGTACATGGGATAGTGAAACTACATGTATCTTTTAACTTATGTGGCACTTTCTCTTGCAGGATTGCAGGACACTCATCATTAAGTGCAACGATTTCAAATTCTCCTAATTTATGCTTCCTGGCTAAGATGTTTGTCATAAATTTGGTGTAACTAGTTATTTGCTTAAGGGCCTCACAAAAAAGTATGTTGATGTGAGTTTCTTGATGAAATCATTGAGCGAGGAATGGTGGCAAATTGTAGGTGCTCGGTTCCTCGCTTTTCCTTTTTTATCGTCCACAACTTTCTCTTATCCTTTATCAGTTTTTGAACTCGTATCTTTTTCAACTTCCATTTGTGCAATCTTAGTGATGGATCCGTTGGTATTCTCATTGATTTATAATATGCTCTTTAGAGTAATTGATTTCTAATATGCTCGATAATCATTTGTTGGATTATTTTCAATGTTATTGGGTAGAGCCCCTTGGAGTTTCTAACATTCTCAAAGATTGACTCGCCTTTGAACTATACGTCATTCTTTGCAATGTATTTGAGCTAACAATAATTTGATGAATGGTTTTTTCTATTAAGATGATTAAGTATTGTAGAATGGCTGATGATTTTGATTGAGACATAGAAGATTAGGCTGTCTAGGAGCTTCTGTGGGTTGAACATTGTTACTCCATAAAAAGCTAAGGTGATTGTGTCATCGGTCGTAGGTGTTTGAATACAAGTTGTTCTATTGCCTATTATTTAGGAGGTATTAAACAAATTCAAAGTTCATAGGGCAATATTTTTTAGAATGGTTCTTACCACAATATTCACATGCCATATAGGGACTTTGAAATGAAGGAACAGACTGTATGGGTTGGATTACAAATGTATCAATCTTTTTATCTACTTTATTGATTGTCCAACGGGCATCAGAGTTAGGAGCTTCAAACTGCTCACTTAGGTTGTATTCACTCCATTGAGCATTTATAGTTTGGCAGCCATCTCTTCTAGTAGATCATGTTCATCATCGATGGATTTAGTCCTCCAACTGCAACATCAATTTAGTTCGTGCGTGTCCAACTGGCCAATTATAAAAGGATTGCAGTCGTAGCCATTTAGTGATATTTTGACAGAGACAACGACGTAACATATCTTTGAAATGATCCCAAATCTCGTAGAGAGTGTAGTGTCTCCATCATGTTGCATAAACAAAGTTATTGTTTCGCATTTTCAGTCTTGATAAAGGGAACGTATTTGGCTAAAACTCTTTTAGCAAACTCATTCTAGTTGAAATGCAGCTCGTGGAGAGTGACTTATGCAACTTTTATCTTTATTGTGTCGAGAGAATGGGAAAACACGTAACAAATTTGCATCATAAGAAGCTCCATTGTGTTTGAATATACCACAAATCTCCAAGAAATTTGCGATATGAGAATTGTTGGTAAACCCCAATCTGAACCAAATATTAGATCATATGAATGTTAGCAAAAGAAAAACGTAAGGGACAAAAATTTGAGGAAAGAGTAAGTATTCATTCAACTAAACATGTTTTTATAGGATTACAAAAAAAACAACCAGAGAATACTAATGGCTAAAAACATAAATATCACCAAATGCTCATAACTCCTATATCCACAAAGAAACTCCCAAATTAAATACTATCGGTTATGCAACCAAAAGTCACACACTAATACAACTTAAATGCCATAAATAATATCATAACCCTTTATTTTTCTCAACACCTCCCCTTAAACTTGATTTATCACACCAAGCAAACTCCTCATTTTGATGAACGTTTTCAACTTGAGAGGCTTTGTGAAAATGTCTGCTGCTTAGTCTTGTGACTTGATATATTTGAGTTCCACTTCTTTCTTCATAACGCAATCCCGAATTTAGTGATATCGGGTATCGATATGCTTGCTTCTCCCATGAAACACCGGATTTTTAGCTAAGGGAATGGCCGATTTGTTGTCAACAAAAATCTCCATTGGACCTTTCATTTGAAACTCCAATTCCTTTACTAAGTTTCTTAGCCAAATTGCATGACATACATATGAAGTTGCCGTGACGTACTCCGCCTCGCATGTTGATAATGTGACTATGGGTTGCTTTTTTGACATCCATGTGAACGCCGTTTCACCAATAAAAAACACAAACCCGGTAGTGCTCTTCCGATCATCCAAGTCACCACTCCAATCACTATCACAATAACCAACAATATCAAAATTGCTAGAAGAGACATAGGAAAGACCATACCCAATCGTCCCTTTGATGTAGCGAAGTATCTGCTTTGCCATTTTGCAATGCGTTGTTATCGGCTCCTCCATAAATCGACTGATGATTCCAACCGAATAAAGAATATCCGGTCTTGTGCATGTCAAGTATCTTAAACTTCCAACCAAGCTTTTGAAATATGTAGAATCTACATTCTCTCCTCAATCTTGCTTGGTGATTTTGACTCCACATTCTATTGGTGTTCCAACCGGATTAGCATGATCCATGTTGAACCTTTTGAGCACTTCTTTAGCATAGCCCTCTAGGGATATAAAAATCCCATCTTCACTTTGTTTGACCTCGATCCCAAGATAGTAACTCATGAGACCAATATCTGTCATTTCAAACTCCTTTTCCATCTCCCTTTTGAACTCATCAAACATGCTAGGATTGTTTCCGGTAAATATTAAATCATCGACATATAAACAAATAATTAGTATGCTTTTACCTTGCATTTTGATGTAGAGGCATGCTCATTAGGACACTTCATATACTTCTTCTCTTGAAAATATTTGTCAATCTTCGAATTCCATGCTCTCGGTGCTTGGCTCTGAGTAACACTCATCCGCATAATGTCCAAATTTATTACAATTATAACATTTTACCTGAGATTTATCTCTCTCGGACCTTCCACCATGTCTTCCACGACCTCGGCCTCCTCTTCCTTTTGAAGATTCACTTGAGTTTTGAGAAACGTTGGTGTTGGCTTCACCTCTTCCACCATGACCTCGACCACCGCGACCTCTTCCACGTCCACGGTTATTCTCTTCCTTGAGTTTAAGTTGGAGAAGTTGTTCTACGGTCTCCTTTTGCTCCATCTTCCTTTTCTTTTTCTCCTCATAGGCTTGCAACGAGCCTATGAATTGTTCAATTGATATGTTCTCGAGATCTTTTGTTTTCTCGATTGTCGTGGCGATGATCTCGAACTTTGTATTTAGGCTCTGTAGAATCTTCTCCATGACACGAACATCGGCGATTTCTTCACCGTTCCGTCTCAATTGGTTGACAATGGTCATTATTTTTGTATGGTATTCCGCTATCATCTCTGTCTCTTTCATTTGTAATGATTCAAACTCCCCACGTAAAGTTTGCAATCGTACCTTTTTTACACTGTCGGCTCCTCTATGAGTCGAATGGAGCTTGTCCCACGCCGCCTTTGACGTCTCGCCATTTGCAATGGTCTCAAATGTGTCTTCGTCCACCGATTGGTACAAAATATAGAGGGCCTTCTTGTCCTTCTTTCTTGTCTCCTTTAATGCGTCTTTTTGCGCTTGATCGGCCCTAACTTCCGCCTCTTGGAAACCGTTTTCCACGATTTCCCACACGTCTTGTGCTCCTAGTAACGCCTTCATCTTCATGCTCCAATTGTCATAGTTGAGCTTGGTAAGCATCGGTAGTTGAAGCGGACCCATTCCCCCACCATTGGCCATTATCCACTCTATTTTTTGTACGCTCTGATACCACTCTGTTAGCAAAAGAAAAACGTAAGGGACAAAAGTTTGAGGAAAGAGTAAGTATTCATTCAACTAAACATGTTTTTATAGGATTACAAAAGAAACAACCAGAGAATACTAATGGCTAAAAACATAAATATCACCAAATGCTCATAACTCCTAAATCCACAAAGAAACTCCCAAATTAAATACTATCGGTTATACAACCAAAAGTCACACACTAATACAACTTAAATGTCATAAATAAAGTTTAATATCATAACCCTTTATTTTTATCAACAATGAATGACAGCCATTTTCATTTCAAAAGTGTCTGGATATAGTGCCGATCTTTTAATACTAGTGTGCATGTCATCCAGTTGAGGGGTGATAGAATCTTGCAATGATTTAAACTTGTTTTCTTCAGTGAGATTATTCATTGTATCATGTATATTATAATTTTCAAAATATTTATATATTCTTGGTGGTTTCGTAAGAATATTCAAGATACATTATATATATGTACTGACACACAGACAATGTGCATATTTATAATAATATATATATATATAAGTAAAAGAACAAATCAAATTTGAAATCCTTTTTGTAATGTGTTTGAGTTATAGACACTAATATAATTAGATCTGCTCTTCATAGACAAACTTGGGATT
>CM039524.1:5962425-6011325 GCA_022433055.1 Begonia peltatifolia
GCTCAGCATTATAGCACATAGGGCTTCAGCGCTACTACAGCGCTTCGAGTTACTTTGATTCTGATTATTCCTACCGGATATCAAAACCATAAGGAATATACTAATCCTTCGAATTCTTTCAGAGGCTTATCTAAAAGATTCGCGATATAACTAGGAAGACGTTTCAAATACCAAACATGTGATTAATCTCGCACCAATAACACAATTACCTCGCTCATGGGAGCACCTCTTCAACTATATTTCTTATTCATTTATGTTATCTTATATGTCAATATTATTTTCACTTACATCACAAAGTTTATCTATGGAACTACCACTAAGTAAGATATGCAAAAACAACATGAGCATCTTAAGCAATTTCATAAAAACATGTATTTTTTTTTTAGTCTTAATTTTTTTTTTTCACTTTACAGTCATTTCGAATAATTTAGTCAAGGGAGAGGAGAGGACACCATTTAATCCACCTCACACGGTACAGCCAACTTGAGTCTCGACCCACAATAACTATTTACATACATTAAATTTTTAGCCAGTCATTCAGTATTTAAAACACTTTCATGATGCATGAAACACACATATAATCGTGCTATGCGAATAGTAAAAACATAATATCAGTCCATAGACACAACAACAATCCATTATAATCCAAGAATTAGGTCATTCTATCATCACTAAAACAACTAAGACAAAGCAAACACACAACAACACATTCTAAAATCATCAATTCATCCATTAACGTGTTACAATCAAAAGCTTATAATATAACATATTCTCGAGCAATATAATCATTCACATAAAAAAGTACGAGTTAACATATTATGTAGCATATCCTCGAACATGACATCATCAATCATTAAATCATCAAATAGAATTAAAACATACACAATTACCCTAGCATCTTGTAATGTAAGCTGAAAGGTCAAACACATGCAAATATTACTTATCTCGAAGTCTTAGCACAATAACGATTTCTTAAGGCCATTCACCACTACCTCACCCATGGCAACACCTCTTCAACTACATCTCTTATTCATTTATGTTATGTTGTATGTTAACATTATTTTCACTTATATCACAAAGTTCATCTATGAGGTTACCACTAAGTAAGATATGCAAAAATAACATGTGGATTAAAGTCATAGCACAATAATGGTCTCTTGAGGCGATTAACTCTTGCTTTAGATTAATCCAACCATAAAGATATTCATGTATTAGGAAATTCTAAAAGAAGAAATCATACGTCTAACTAATAGAAACTTTAACAAAAAGGTTCCTATTGTTAAACCTTAGAAGCAAATTTGGAACCTTAAACAATCCTTACATGCCTATTTAATCAAACTAATATTTGATTTTGGATCGTTTCCTACAAAATTTTTACATGGATTAGGCTTAACTTGAAAGAATTTAAGAGAAAATGGAAGGCAGCTTGTAGTTTAGGGACGAAATAATACGTTAGAATTAAGGGTTTTTGTTTAATATCTAATTTTCTTGTAGCTCTAGTCGATTGCTACTCATATTTTTTTCGACCACTAAGCAAGATGGTATTCAACAAATGTCATCATCGGTTAACTGCTACTCTAACTAGTCAACTGTTAAATCGCAATTGTCGACTGCTCTTGAAATTCTGATCGATCGGTCTACTATTCACTCAAAAATATACTCTTTTTTCATTTATCCTATTTACAATATATTGTTTTTGTAACCCTCATGACAACTAATTATCTTCCTAACACTTCAATAATAGTAAAATAACAATATAAAACATAAATATGTCAATGTATAGGAGGCTAAATTCCACTCTCGTTTATATAGCACCTAATTTCTTGGGTGCTACATTCCGCTCTCGTTAATTAAATTTTATCCTTCAAATTTTCTTCACAAATTAACTCAAGATATGTAGCCTCCATCTCTTGCTGCGTTTCCCATATTGTCTCTTTTGATGGGTGATTTCACAAAAAAACTTTTACCAACATAATATGTTTGTGTTGAAGCTTCTTGACTATTGAATCAAAAATTTGTACTAGTTTATCTTCATAACTTAACATCGGTTTGACTTCAATATCTTCTTGCACCACAATCTGAGATGGATCACTAATACATTTTTTCAGCATCAACATGTGAAAAAAAATATATGAATCCTCCCTTCTCCCATAGAAGTTTGGAACTCAAGCTCAAAGTCATTTTTCCTATCTTCCCCGCAATAAGAAAATGTGCAATATATTTCAACAAAACTTTCTCCTCTTACCAAACGTCTTAACTCTTTTGAATGGTAAAATTTTCAAGAACATCATATCACCTTGTTCAAACTCTAATTCCCTTTGTCTACGATCAACATAACATTTTTGTCGGCTTTGGACAACGAACATTCTTTGGTTAATAAGAGAAACCATATCTTTTGATTGCTGTTTAATTTCAGGGTCAAGCAGTTTAGTTCACCTACCTCATCCCAACAAAGTAGAGTTCTACATTTCCTTCCATATAGAGCCTTATAATGTGTCATTTCAATTGTTCCTTGATAGCTATTGTTGTAGGTAAATTCAACCTAAGGAAAAATTTTACTCCAACTGATTGGGAACTGAAACACACAAGCGTGAATCATATTTTCCAATATTTGAATCATTCTTTCTTTTTGTTTATCGGTTTGAGGGTCAATAGCTGTGATGTACTTCAATTAAGTACCCATAGCCTTATAGTTGTCACACCCTTAATTTTTCGTTTAAGGATTGTGCGGCGCTAAGTCCTCGACTAGGTCAGCATTCTCTTTTCTCACGACACACTTACACCCACTCCTCAATGGCACACTTTGTTTACGGGAGAAACCTCTCCCAACCTTTCTTATATTCTAAATACAAGAACTAGGGCACAAAATTCCACTTAAAGATCACTACAATGACCAAGGACTGGACTTGATAATCTGATCAAGCTTCACTTCCTTGTCTCGGTGTCTCAAGGTGTATATATACACTACGACCTAGCTGTTTTACATGAAACAACATAAATGTGCAGCCCACTTAAATGCTCTTCGGTTTCATGCGTGGGCTGCGCCTACTCGCACGTGCATCACTCGGTTGCGTGGTTCGCCCATTGCGCACCTCGTCTCTTCGGGTGCCTCTCACCTAGCGCTCTGCGCTTCAGTCTCCAAACCGCATGCGTCTGCCGCGCACCTCTTGTCAAGTACCACGTCACTGTGCCCTGCGTTGCACTCTGTATAATGCTTTGCCGCGAGCCACGTAACAGCTCGCCGAGCCCTCTGAAGTGCCTCGTCGCGTACGTAACGCCTGTGTTGTGCCGCGTAGCACTTCTAATGCGCACTGCATAACGTCTTTTGCAGCATACCCCGGCCTGAGTCCGAGCCCTACGATCATGGAGTGCCGCTTGGGCCTGCACCAGCATGTAACCCATTGTGCACTAGTCTAAGTGTCCAACACTTAGACGAATTCCCCCATGCACATTTGAAGGGAAGCCCAGCTCTGCCTTCCTTCGAGCCCTCGGCCCATGC
This sequence comes from Begonia peltatifolia, assembly GCA_022433055.1. Taxonomy (NCBI): domain Eukaryota; kingdom Viridiplantae; phylum Streptophyta; class Magnoliopsida; order Cucurbitales; family Begoniaceae; genus Begonia; species Begonia peltatifolia. The sequence continues at coordinate 5,965,925 of CM039524.1, forward strand.
CTTCATGCATCATGAGAAATGGGGCGTGAGAATCCACCCTCACCAATTGAAGTCGACGGCCTCGTCGACAACCAAGCTAGGTAGTCAGTGATTTGCCCCTCGAATTGCCATAGGTTGATGTCTCTCTCCCATGTGGCCTCTTCTTCATTTTCCTATTGCACTAAGAATTCCCGTAGCTCATCCTTCTGGCTGCCCTGCATGGTCTGGTGGTCAAACACTTTCGCTATCTTCTTAGCGAATTCCACTCGCACCCCAGGTGGTGCCGTCGGCACTTGATGCTGCTTCCTTTAATGATAAGATTTCAGAAAACTTACATGGAAGGTCGGATGTAGTCGGAACCTCTCGGGGAGTTGCAATCGAAAGACAACTGACCCAACCCGCTTAGTAACCATGAATGACCCTTCGTACCTTGGAAGTAGCCCCTTGTGGAACCACCGGTCTGTGACCTTTTTCCACAGTTGTGGAGTTAGTTTTAAGAAAACTCGCTCTCCTTCTTTAAACTCCAACATCCTCCTCTTCGTATCGGCATATTTCCTCATTCAGCTTGGAGCCTTGTCAGGCTGTCTCGGGCTTGCTCGAGTAGCTCCTTTCGGTCCAGCGTAAATTGATATGCCACTGGGCAAGAACCACGTCCTTCCCCCTGTTTCGCCATATCCATCAGTGTGCTGGGCTGAAAGTCAACCGTTAGCTCTGCCGAGTTTATCTCGTTCAATGAGGACTTATGAAGATTATAGGAAAATTGGGCCAACTCAAGTAGTTCGAGCCAATTTTATTCTATTGCTGATATATAGTGGCGTAAGCACTTCTCGAGTAATGTGTTGATGCGCTCCGTCTGCCCATCGGTTTGTGGATGGTTTGCGGTGGAGAATTTGAGATTAGTCCCCAATAGTTTGAACAAGGCTGTCTAGAATTTGCCCATGAATCTAGGATCCCGATCGCTTATGATCTCACAGGGGAGGCCAAAATACTTCACCACGCCTTTTAGAAAGTGCTCAGCCGTATTGTGTGCTGAACACCCCTTCGGTACTCTCATAAATATCGCATACTTAGAGAGCCGATCTACCACGACCATAATAGTGCCCATTCTCCCGATGGACTGTAAGCTCGTGATAAAATCCATAGAAACCGAGTGCCACGCCTTCTCTAGAATGGGGAAAGGTTGAATAAGCCTAGTTTGCTTCTTTCTCTCCGTCTTGTCTTCTTGGTAAAGTAGACCAGTCTTGACGTGCAACTCCACATCTTCCTTCATTTTGGGCCATACATAGCTAAAGCTCAAAAGTGCCACCATGCGCTCCACGCCTGGAAGGCCTGCCCACCGAGTGTCGTGGGTCTCCCTCAAGATTTGCTGGCGCATCCCGCCCGCACTCTGAACAAATATTCAGTTGCCTCAGCCTCTCAACAGGCCGTCTTCAAGCCAATATCTCCGAATCAAGCCCTCCTTGACTTGCTTCGCCATCCGGATATAGTCTTGATCGTCTTTTGCTGTCGCTCTAATCTCTTCCAAAAAGTTAGAACGTACCTCGGTTAGCACTACTACTATCTCCTCGCATGCCTTCCGGCTAAGTGTGTTGGCCACCCTATTCTCGGTGCCTAGTATGTGCATCCATGTGAAGTCGTACTCGGCCAAGAACTTTTGCCACCTTGCTTGCTTTGGTGACAGTTTCTTTTGAGTGCGAAAGTAGGCGTTGGTAACATTGTCCGTCACAACCACAAATCGGGTCCCCAAGAGAAAGTGCCTCCATGTTAAAAGGCAATGAATAACTGTCACCATCTCCTTCTCATGGGCGGAGTAGCTCTCCTTTGCCCCCTTGAGCTTGTAGCTCTCGTAAGCCACCGGGTGACCCTCCTGGGTAAGGACCCCGCCAATTGCCCAGTCCGAAGCATCCGTATGCATCTCAAATGGTGCGGTAAAATCTGGCAACTTTCGTACGGGTTCAGAGGAAATCGCCTACTTTAGCCGCATGAAAGCTTTTTGGCATGCGTCCATCCATAGCCAAATATGTTCCTTCCATAGTAAGTTCGTCAATAGGCTTACTATCCTTGAATAATCCGCAATAAACCTACAATAATAGTTAGTTAGACCCAAAAAATATCTTAGCTCAGTTACCTTTGTCGATTGCGGCCACCTTGTGACTATCCACGCGTATCGACGCCCGCTTGATATGATGGTCAAGAAAGTTGATCTACTCCATGCTAAATTTGCATTTTTCCTTTTTGACATACAAAGAGTGTTGCCGCAACCTCTCTAGCACTTGCCGCAAGTGTTGAGTGTGCTCCTTTAGTGCCTCCGAGTATATGACGATGTCGTCAAGATAAACCATCACGTATTGATCCAGAAAGTCATATAATGCCTCGTTCATCATCTTACAAAAGGTGGCTGGTGCATTGGTTAGTCCGAATGGCATCACCAAAAACTCATACGACCTATAATGTGACACCATGGCCGTCTTCACTTCATCACCGAGAGCAATGTGCACCTGCCAATAGTCCGATCGAAGGTCTAGCTTGGTGAAGTAAGATGTCTTCACCAATTTGTCAAACAAGTCACTCGCGTGAGGAATAGGGTACTTATTTTTAATAGTCACCTTGTTCAATGCCCGGTAGTTGACACATATCCGTAGCGCACCGTCCTTTTTGCGTTGAAACAATACCGGTGCACTATACAGTGCGTTGGATGGTTGGATGTAACCTGCCACCAACAACTCATCCAGCTGCTTTCTCAACTCTGTCAATTCGGAGGGTGCCATCCTATATGGAGCTTGTGCCAGTGGAACCGCCCCCGATTCAAGTTCTATTTTGTGATCCACTTTCCTCCTCGGCGGTAGCTTCTTTAGCAGCTCGGGTGGCATCACGTGTCGGTACTCCTCGAGCACCTGAAGAACCTCTGTCGGCACATTACTAACCTAGTCACCCTTGACCACCCACAGGGTTGCCAAAAAGGTGGTCTCGCTTCTCCTTAGGCCCGCCTTCACTTGTAAGGACGTTAGTAACATATTACCTCCTCTTGTTTCACTCTTCACCATGCATGGTACGGAGTGGCCTTGGATCATCATGATGCCAAGATGCGGTAGAACCATCGCCTTGGCTTGCCGAAATAACTCCAATCCTAGAATGAGTTCAAAGTCGTCTAGGGGAACCACCATGAGTGGGCATTCCCGTCGCCACTCCCCTACACGCATCAAAAGTTGTGTCGTACCTTTGATCAGCTGTGCACCCTAATTGACAGCCTTGATTTTGTTTGCTCTCTGCTATCTTCAAGCCAAGGTCCCGCGCTTTCTTGTCGAAGATAAAGTTGTTGGTTTCTCCTTTGTCCAACATGACATGCACTTTCCTCCCTGGATAGTGACCTCGATATACATGATCCCTTTTTGAGAAGGCCTCGCCTCCTCGCTTGTAAGGGCATTGATAAGTTGAATGGGGTTCACCCAAGGCTTGTCTTCCTCGTCGAACCCCTCCTTCTTGATGCGCAAGGAAGCTGCCGCTCCCTTGTTCAGATAGTTTCAAGCGTAATCTGAGCCGCTGCATAAAAAAGCACCTCAAGTCCTTCTTCTTTTGGGATTGATCAAATCCCTTAGACTTCAAGGCTCACTGGAATGACTTCCCTTTTGCTGTGCTCGCACCATCGCACTTGTCTACGCGCTTCTCTTCCCTGCTCCACCGCTTCTCGGATGGGGCCGAGGTCTTGTAGTCAACAAGCGCCATGGCTATAGAGATAGCCGTATGCACATCTCTCACTCTATGACGCCTCAGCTCAGCTGGCACCCAAGGCTGAAGACTCATCGTGAAATTGAACAGCTTGTCGCTCTGATGCAAGTTTGTGATATCGAGTAGTAGCGAGCTATATTCCCGAACGTAGTCTCGTACTGTGCTGGTTTGCCGTAATTTCCTCAATGCCTCCTTCGCGGTCCATTCCGAATTCTGCAGGAGGAAATGGTCTTTGAGCTCATTTTTGAGCACCTCGAAAGTGTCTATGCGTGGCTCCCGATCCTGGTTTTATCGCCATCATAGCTTCGTGTCACCGCCCATGTACATGTTTGCAATCATTACCTAGCTATCCTCCTCGACTGCTGCGACCATGAAGTACTGCTTCGTGTCCCAAAGGAAGTTTTCCAGCTCCTATGCATTGCGGTTACTCGTATAAGGCTTAGGTTTGGGTACCTTATACTGCATGGCCGAGGTTCAAAACTGTCGGCTTGCTCCTCTAACCACGCTCTTGCCCATCATGGCAAGCTCCTTGTCTATCTGGCAGACAGTACTTTCAACGTGCTATTCGATAGCCAAGTTGTCGGCTCCAACTGATGTTTGGAATTCGTTCAATTCCTTCTGGATCAGCCAAAGTTCCACCGTCAATGGCTTGTCCTCCGAGGTTGCCAATGACACTCTTGTGAAGCTCTCCAATCGAGTGAGTTGCACAAGAGTAATGTCCATCTGATTTTCTCCATTGCTTCCGTGTAGTGTTGACTGTGCTCTGATACCAGTTGCCATACCCTTAATTTTTCGTTTCAGGATTGTGCGGCGCCAAGTCCCCGACTAGGCTATCCTTTCTCTTTTCCCACGACACACTCATACACACTCCTCAGTGGCACACTTTGTTTACAGGAGAAACCCCTCCCAAACTTTTATATATTCTAAACATAAGAACTAGGACACAAAATTCCACTCAAGGATCACCACAACGACCAAGGACTCGATTTGATAATCTGATCAAGCTTCACTTCTTGGTGTCTCAAGGTGTATATATACACTACGGCCCAATCGTTTTACATGAAACAACATAAATGTGCAGCCCACTTAAATGCTCTTCGGTTTCATGCGTGCGCCACGCCTACTCGCGCCGCATCACTCGGCCTTGTGGTTCGTCCATCGCTCGCCTCGTCTCTTCAGGTGCCCCGCACCTACCGTTCGGCGCTTCAGTCTCTAGACTGCTTGTGTCTACCGCGCACTGCGTCACTGTGCCCTACATTGCGCTCTGCATAACGTTTTGCTGCAAGCCACGTAACGGCTCGCCACACCCTTCGTATTGCCTCGCCTCGTACATAATGCCTCACCGCATACGTAACACCTATGCTGCACCGCGTAGCACTTCTAATGCACGCTGCGTAACATCTCTTGCAGCATACCCCAGCCCGAGTCCGCGCCCTACGGTCATGGAGTGCCGCTTGTGCTTGCACCAGCATACAGCCCACCGTGCGCGTGTCTGAGTTTCCAACACTTAGACGGATTCCCCCGCATACCTTTTAAGGGAAGCCCAGCTCTGCCTTCCTTCGGGCCCTCGGCCCGTGCCTTCATGTCTCATGGGAAATGGGGCTTGACACAGGCTAAACTCTTTCAAAACATGAAAACAAACTTTAGATCATGATCTGACACAATTGAGACCAGTACCCTGTGTAGGCATACAATTTCTTGAATATACAATTCTACGTATTGGTTAATCGAGTAAGTCATCTTCACAAGCAAAAGTGAGCTAACTTGATTAATCTCTCAAGAATCACCCCTATTGCATCATGTCCTTTTATTGCCCTTGACAAACTAACGACAAAATTCATTGCAATATGTTCTTGTTTTCATTTTATTATCAATAAAGATCATAACTTTCCTACTGACATCTGATCCTTTGCTTTAACTTGTTAACGTAGCAAACATAGTTTTACATACTTAGCGACATCTTCCTTGAGGCTAGCCCACTAATAATGTTGCTTCAGGTATCTATACATGTTAATACTTCCTAGATGAACTAAAAAAGTGGAACGAGCTTCCTCTAATATTTCTTGTAGCTTCTTATTCTTTGGGACATACAATTTGGCTTTAAATTTCAATATCCCAACCTTAAAAAAGAATAATTTGATTGATTAATTATGGTCCTATTTGATTTAAGGCTTGCACATTTAGAATTAGTTTCTTGTGCTTCCTTAATCTTTTCCAATATGGTAGACGTCAACATCATGGCTGAAAGTGTTTATGCCAATTTTGGACTGCTGTGTGAGATTTTAACGGTCCACAATTATGAATTTTTTAAACTAAAGAGTCATGATTATGAATTTGTCTAGTTAGTCCTTGAATAAACGATTCATTAAATCCATAAGCGTTGTTGGCACATTAGTTAAGCTGAAGAACATAACCCTGAACTCATAATGACCATATCTAGTTAGAAATGTCGTTTTGGGAATATCATGGGATTTAACTTTCAATTGATAGTCTCACATCTATAAATCAATTTTTGAGAATACAGTAGCAACATGGAGTTTATCAAATAGCTCATCGATTTTCAGGCCAAAAAATACTTATTATTTATCGTCATATTGTTTAATTCTCCGTAGTCAATATACATTCTCATCATTTTATCTTTTTTTTTTTTACAAATAATACCAATGCTCCCCACAGAAAGAAATTAAGGCGTATAAACCCTTTATTCTCCAATTCTTCTTGCTTAGACTTCAATCTTTTAATTTAACTAGAGCCATTCTACATGGGTTCTTTGATATAGGTTCCATACCAGGATAAATGCCATATATGAATTTGATTTAATGATCCGATGGTAATCTTGACAAGCCATCCAAAAAGACTTTAGAAAATTGCTGAACAATAGAAATTTCTTCAAGTTTCACATCCTGCTTCATACGTGAATCAATTATACTGACCAAAAGGTCCATGCATCTACTTCTAAATAGTCATTTGGATTTAGTGGTAGAAACAACTAGTATTTTCTTTCTATCTTTTATGTCATGTAAAGCATATCCTTTGCCATGTGAAGGTTTGATTTTTTTTTTTAGTTGATGATTATTAACACTAATAACATACTCTTTCAATATACATTTTGCATTCAAACACTTTCTGGATGACAACATTAAACTATATGCATACTCAAACATTTTAGATAAAAAAATCAATGTAGAGCAAAATGTAGATGCCACAAATGAGTGTGTAGTTCCAGAATTGAATAATGTGTAAGCAGCTATGCCATTAATAAAAGTTATACCTGACACCATTTAGGCTGCTTGTCATCCTAATTCTTTATAAGGGTGAAGGTGCAACCTTCATTTGCTCTCCCACTAAAGTTGGACAACTCTAGCTATATGACTCAATTCCTTGAATTTAAAAGATAGTCTTGTGTCAGCTCTGCACTCGCCAAAGTGGTTCTTCTTGCACTTGGAACACTGATTTATTTGAGGTGTTTTGAAATTTGCCCTAACAATAGTCAACTAATTTTTAATACGTTTCTCTTTTCTCTGTTATTTATAGTCATCAAACGGCCTTTTAACCCCTCTTGCATCACCTTGTCATTCCTTTTTCTGCTGAGGTTGATTCTCTTTTAGGAACCTCCTCCTTGATTCAAATTGTTTGGCAATTTGGTATTCTGCCTCCTCTACTTCCTATGCTTTTGGCACAATCTTTGTATACAATACATGAGTACCATATATTTTCACGCCCCTCTATATCTCCACCTTCAAGTCTTGTATACTTTCAACTCATTTGTAGCCACTAGATGTGTTGTGAATCGTGACAGTACTTCAAACTTTCATACATACCTGGCAACGGATCCCATGTGAAATAGCTAAACAAAGTCCACCAATTTTTGTATCCTTGAGGTGTGTCTAAAGTATTTGTCTTAGAAAATTTCATTGAATTTTTCCCATGTCATTGTCTTCTAACAAGTTTGCTAGTGATGCAGGTGAAGGCCTTTTTGGTGGCTTGGAGTGGGAGCTAAATTCTCAAGACATGGATAAACCAATACATGTTCTCTCTTGGGAACCACTTATAGGATAATTTCACAATGAAGAAGAAATTTGTTTTCCCGAAGACAAATTCATGTAACCAACTATGTATTTTGTTTGTGGCAAACATTGGTATTTTCTTGTATTTTTCTTTTGGCAAACATTATCCTTTATTTTGCATGCATGATTAGTGATAAGTTAGATGGTGGCCCAGGTTTAGCGAGCACAAAGTTGTGTCACGCACATAGTCGAAAGCATGGCGCGCGAGAGGAGCGCTCAGCAAAGCACCAAGTAGTTGGAAGAGCGCACGCAAGAGGAAGGCTTAGCTGGTGTTTGGCGCGCACAAGTGATCGATGATGTCGCGCATAGGCGATCAATGATGGCCACCACAGTTGTTCGATGATGGCGTGCATAGGTGATCAATGATGGTGGGCACATGTGAAGACGTGGCCAAACCAAAGACCATCGATGATGTGTGTACAAATGGATGCGCTGGCCCATACGGGAGAGCACTGATGGCATGAAGCTCAGATGGGTGACCTGGATAGCGTCAATTTGTATTCAGCGCGCGCAATGGACAGATCACGCAGCCAAGCGATGGCCGAAAGGTTTGTTCCAAACTTTCCCTCCAGCAATTTGAATCCATTCCAGCTTAACCACGTTCTAGCAAGAATTAAGGACCAATGAGGAGGCACCAAGCTATCAATGCAAGATATGAACACCAAGGACCGAAGCATATAGGCTCGTGCGTGGGCTGAGATCCGAGCCCAATGGTACTTCGACTACTCCTCTCTTTTTGAAGAGCAAAACCCTAGCCACTTTATGTCATATTTAGGCATCATTTTTTGCATATAGTACTCAAATTTTTATCAATAAAATTTAATCTTTCCATCTCTCAAACTAAAGGAGCAATCGGCTTTTCAAGGTGAGTGCCTCGATGTGTAAAATCGGAGCCGAGTTGTGCCTCCATTGTCATCCAAATTCATTGTTACTTGGATGCTTTTATAAATATACTTCTCTTCATACTCTCTAGGTTTTGAAAGCTGAAGAATGGTGGAAAACTAAGCCTTGTGTGATGTTGTAATCCTCCTTGGAAGATTACATTAACTGAAGGTTCTATAAGTTGACTATCGGACCAACCGTGGGAATTACTGCACATCTATTTCATTTTAACTTATTTTTACTTGAAACGTTTAGGGTTTGTTCATCACCCACAAGGTAAGATATCTAAAATTTCTAAAATTTAGAGTTCGTTTGCCTATTATTGTGCATACTATTTTGGTGTACTTTTTTGATTTGATCCGAGAACACCGACCCTTGTGTTTTCTTTGTAATTATCTTGGTTTATGCGGGGCTAGCCGTGTCATTTTCCTTGTGTGATTTTGCTTATTATTTTCATATCATTTTGATTTGTTAAGATACATATAATCATATTATAATTTTCGACCAAGAAGAAAATTAATTTAACCTATTGCTTTTGTGATTGTTTGAGTGGTAGTGCCTAATTGATTCTTGAGGTTTTATTAGTTATATTCATAACAAGAATTATTATTAAACATTCCCTAAAACTCTAGGGATTGAGTAGAATCTATTATTTCACATAATTTTGGAATATAAAACTTGTTTTAAATCGGTTTAAGTGTTAGTCTGAGAAGAGTGCTTGAAAACCCTACTCTACCTTAATTTTTATTAATCACATTTACATCAAGATATTACTAAACATTTCCTAAAACTTTAAAGATTAAGTATAGCCAATTAAATACCAATTAGAAGTGGTATTAACTATAATCTACTTCACGACTAAAACTAGGACAAGGAAGTGCCCCAAACTAACACTCAAAAGCCTCAAGTGGGTGAGTCAAGTTTCCAAGGTCAAATTGATTACCTGAACAAAAAAATGGACCATCTCTTGGAAATGATGTGTGACAATAAAAGTGATTTCCAAAAACCCATGCATAGGAGGAGAATTGAACCGGAATTCTAGGAACTTATGCAAGGACGAGAGCCAAACCTCTTAGGAGAATGTTTCAAAATCATGGACATCTTGATAATGAATGAACCAAAGAGAAGGAAGAATTTATCCTTAATCAGCTAGAGACAATGAGGACTTTAGGAACGTAAGACTGTCCATTCCCTCATTCAAAAGAAATAAGAATGGAGATACTTTTTTAGATTGGTTGGACAAGGTCAAAAAGGTATTTGACTATTACGACTACTCTGGCAAGGTCGAAATACAACTAGTGTCAGTCGAGTTAACATGATATGCTTCACTATGGCGGGACAACCTCAAGTCCCAAAGGAGAAGAGACGAGAATGAACCAATCACCACCTGGAGAGTCATGAAGGCTCTCATGAGAAAGAGATTCGTGTCCAGTCACTACAAGCAGAAGCTATTTCTATAAATAGAGAACTTAAGACAAAAAGGACAGTTTGTGGAGGAGTATCTCATGGAGTTTAAGACGTTTAATATCCGATTAAGACAGGAAGAACCTGAGGAATAGGTAATAGCCAGATTGATCATAGGCTTGAACCAGGACATCGGTGACGTAGTGGCGTTACACTCATTGGATTCAATGGACGTACTAGTACAATTATCCTTCAAAGTTGAAAGGTAGCTAAAGAGAAAAAAATGATCAACCTACCTTAACAAGTTTACTCCCAAAAGTTAGGACACCCGTAAGACGAGCACTAAGGCCGAAGATAAAAAGCCCTTTGCAAAGAGTTGGCCTGCGAAGGGCACTAGCAACAAACCCACAATAGCAAACCAATCAAAACCATGTGAGATTAAGTGCTTTAAATGCCTTGGACTTGGACATATGGCCAAAGAATGTCCAAACCAACAAGTGATGGTACTGAGGGAGAGTATAGGAGAAGTTGAAAGCGAGGACGAACCAGTAGAGGAGGTTGAAGAGGAAAGTGAATAGAATGACGAAGTTTTCCATGTACAAGAGGAACCTTTGCTAATGGTTATTTGACAAGTCCATGTATCAAAGACAATGGAAGAGAAATGCCAACGTGAAAATATTTTCCATAGTCGCTGTTCGATCAAGGATAGGGTGTGCTCGATGATCATCGACAGAGGGAGTTGCACCAATGTGGCCTCCAAAGACATGTTAGAAAAATTAGGATTAGAGATCAGTCTACATCTCAACCCTTAAAAGTTACGATGGTTAGATGATAAAGATGACATGAAAGTCACTAAAATAGTTACTATTGAGTTCACCATTAGAAAGTACAAGGACTCTGTCCTTTGTCACGTTGTACCAATGAATGTCAGCCACCTACTTTTAGGTAGACCATGGCAGTATGACAAAAAAGTGTCACATGACGGTTATTCAGAATATTACTCATTGAAATTTGGAGGGAAATCAATAAATCTTGCACCCTTAACGCCTGAACAAATAGCCAAGGACGAAGGGGCCAGAATGAAGAGAAGGGACAATGCCAACCTTTTTATGACCAAGAGAGAATTAGAAACATCAGTGCTACAAGGGGAACCTCATTTTGGTAATGTTCAGAGACAGAATAATGGAGCTAGGAGATATCCGTACCCCAGTCTGAAACCTTCTAAATAAATTTCAAAACGTATTCCCCAATGAGTTACCACGAGAACTACCACCTTTACGTGGTATTGAGCATTTGATCGACTTATAGCCGGGAGTTATATTACCAATGCATCCAGCCTATAGAATGGATCTCGAGAAGTCTAAAAAATTGCAAAAATGAGTGAATAAAATATTGGATAAGAGCTATATTAGAGAATCTATGAGCCCATGTGCAATACCTACCATACTTATCCAAAAGAAAGATTGAAAGACGAATCAATGAGGATGTGTGTGGACAACGATTACAATTAAGTATAAATTTCCAATCCCTCATCTTGAAGATATATCAGATGAACTCAGCAGGGTAGCAATATTTTCAAAGGTGGATCTTAAAAATAGATACGATTAGATTAGGATGAAAGAAGAAGATAAATGAAAAATAACCTTCAAGACGAAGTATGAGCTGTTTGAATGAATGGTAATGTCATTTTGATTATCAAATGCCCCAAGCATGTTCATGTGCTTAATGCACCATGTTCTCAAAGAATTTCTTAGAAAATTCATTATCGTTTACTTCGACGACATCTTAGTCTATAGCTCGAACATACCTTCACACTTAGACCACTTAAGTACTCTATTCCAGACCCTTAGAATGACAAAATGTGACAACCTTAAGAAGTGCTCGTTTGCCCAAGAAAGAGTTTACTTCTTAGGATTTATCATTACTAAGGATGAGATGGAAGTAGATGAGGCAAAAATCGAGGCCATCAAGGATTGACTCACTCCAACATGTATAACTGAGGTGCGTAGTTTTCATGGATGAGCCTCATTTTACTAAAGGTTTATTAAGGATTTTAACTCTATCATGGCTCCTATCATTGACTGCACCAAGAAGGAAAGAGAATTTCAATGGACTCCAGCATGTCAGCAGCTTTGAGCTGATCACGAAGAAACTGTGTCACTTATCTATCTTAGCACTTCTAGATTTTAATAAGGTATTCAAAATAGAGAATGATGCATCCGGAGTGAGAGTCGAAGTCGTGCTTTTGCAAAAGGGAAGGTCACTTTTTATTAAATGAAAAGATCAAAGTAACAGCCTCAACTATTCTCCGTATGACAAAGAGTTCTATGCAATCATACAGACCCTCGAATAATGGCAACATTATCTCTTGTCCAAGGAATTTGTCATACACACTAACCACCAAGTATCGAAATAAATAAAGAGTTAACTGAATTAGGAGAGACCAATGTGGTAGCGATGCACTATCTAGAAGACACATTCTTTTAACTGAACTAGTAACCCAATTTTTTGGATTTAATTGGATTAAGGATAACTATGGGGTAGATTCAGACTTTGGTTCATATTATCTTAAGTGTTAGGACAAAGTGAAAGGTTATTACCACATCATAGATAGGTATTTATTCAAGGGAGAAAATTGTGTGTTCCCAATGGGGGCTTGACGAATTGTTTAGTTAAGGAAGCTCATAGTGGGGGGGATCTTCTAGTCATTTCGATAAAAAAAAAAGACCCTAGATATGCTCAAGGAACATTTCTTCTGACCCCACATTTTGCGATATGTACATCAGGTTATTAAACAATGTATTGTTTGTAAAAGGGCAAAAAGCAGAGTCCTACTTTAAGGATTATACCTACCTCTTTCAGTACCAACCCACTCTAGGTAGAAATTAGCATGGATTTCATGCTAGGACTCCCACAAACCATTCGAGCTAAGGATTCTATTATGGTAGTCGTGGATAGTTTCTCCAAGATGACATATTTCATTGCATGTGCCAATATTGATGACTCCATCATCACTGCTGATCTTTTTTTAAAGAAATAGTCCGACTGCATAGAGTGCCACAATTTATAGTGTTAGATAGAGACACTAAATTCTTGACCACTTTCTGGAAGACCTAATGAAAGAAGATTGAGACGAAGCTTCTTTTCAGTACGTCTTTTTATCCGCAAACTGATGGACTAACCGAAGTGGTCAACTGAACTCTAGGAACTTTCTAAGAACATTGTGAGAAAAAAGTTAACAAATTGGGATGTTCAGCTCCTATATCTAGAATTTGCTTATAACAGGCACACCCATTTTTCCACCCAACAAACACCATTTGAAGTAGTATATGCCTTCAACCCTTTCACTCCATTAGATCTCATGCCATTATTGGTGTTTCTATCGAGTCTCACCTTTAACTCGTGGCTAGACAAATATATATTGGAGCTCACATGTATTTTACTCCAAAGCAAATTATACCATGACGAGGTCAAACCTTTAAGAATACAAAGTCATCGGCCTCACATTCAACCTCTTAGCTTAAAAGGTTTATAGAACTTTTCTGTTGACTTTAAACTGTTCTCGGTTGGTCTTTAATCACTTGAACTTTCTCAATTATCTCTTGGATCAAATCAAACCCTTAAGTAACACGTTCTTCAATCTCAGCACAACATAATGGCAATCTACACGATCTTTCATGTACAGTCTTATATGACAAAACTTCAATATTAGTGTATAGCTGTTATTATAAATGAACCCCATCAGAGACAAGTAACTTATGCAACTATCAACAAAATTCAAATTACATCACAACATGTCCTTGAGAATTCGAATAGTATGCACAAACTGACCATTTGTTTGAGAATAATATGAGGTGCTCACATTAAGCACAGAGCCTAAAACTCTATGAATGGCTCTCCAAAGTTTTAAAGTGAACCTTGAATTTGTGTCTAAGACAATACTCGAAGGAAAACTATAAAGACGAACGATGTTCTCTATATACAATTTACTCAACCTTGTTAAAAAGAAATTCATTCTAATCAAAATAAAATGTTTCAATTTTATCAATCTATTAACTATCACCCAAATCATATCAAATTTTTGTATGATTTTTTGATAAACAGATCACAAATTCGATAGTAATTATATCCCATTTCTACTCAAAAATAGGTAGAGGTTGTAATAGTTTAGTTAGTCTCTAATTCTCAATCTTAAATTGCTGACAAATCAAACATTTATATACGTATTTTATTACATTACGTTTCATTCCAATCCACTAAAATTGATCTTTTAGATCATGATACACCTTAGTGCTGCTAAGATGAATAAGAAATCTACATTTTCCTATCTAAAAAACTTGGTACTAGAACTTTATCCTTGAAAAATAATAATCCATCTATGCTAATCTCCCAACCATCAAATTGTTTAGCAGCTCCAATCTTCTCAAGCTTTGTCTTTAACTTATCATCAAACTTCTTCAAATCTTTAACCCGCTAGAGAAATATAGGGGTTGCTATCAAGTTAAACACTTGATTTGTCATACCATCCACTTGATTGTGAAGCTCATAATTTCCAAATGTTAAACATCTCTTCTAGTCTTCCAACACAAGATAAGAAATGAATCCTTGGGGATCATGATTCAAGGCATCGACCACCACATTGATCTTTCCACGATGATACTCCAAAGAAAAATCATAATCTCCCATATATTCCATCCATTGGCATTGTCTGATATTTAAATCATGTTGAGTAAAAAGATATACTTCACGCTTTTATAGTCAAAAATATTTTAAACTCAAGCAAGCAAAGATCGTAGCCACAAGCGCTAACTCATCGGTATAATAATGTCATTGTACGTCGTTAACTATAGAGATGCATAAGCTATCACTTTATCCCAATTAAAACAAACTTCTTATGCATCTTTATATAGGGCACATGACAAAAACTCATTAGGCATTACAAAACTTTAAGCAATAGTCAATTTTCATTTAACCTCCTCAAAAGCTATCTGACCTTTTCATCCCAAATAAACTCCACATCTTTGCTAGTTAACTCGGTTAAAGGCATAGCATTAGAAGAAAACGTTTCCACGAATCGATAATAATATCCAAGAAGACCCAAGAAAATACGTACATCAGTGACTTTTTAGGTGGCTTCCAATCTAGCATAGCCTCAACATTGATTTGATTCACATGTCACTCTGAGAAACATTATGGCCTAAAAACTTTACCTAGTAATTCAGAAACTGTACTTTTTGCATTTTGTATATCATTGGTGTTCACACAACGTTCTAAAAAAAAAATTTCAAATGCTCTATATACTCATCGTTAAACTTCAAATATATCAGGATGTTATCGATAAATACCACTCTAAACTAATCAAGATAGGGCAGACATATTTATTGTTTCCATTAAGGCAATTGTTGCATTAGTCTATCCAAAAAGAAGTATCAGAAACTCAAAGTGTCCATATCAAGTTCTAAAGGTCATCTTAGGAATGTCTTCCTTGCAAATTTTCATTTTATTGTAACCAGATTTCAAATCAATGCTGGAAAAGTACATACGTTCTCTCATTTGATCAAACAAGTTGTCGATTCTTGACGATGAATATTTATTCTTGATTGTCACGAGATTCAACTTCTATAATTTGTACATAAAAGAGGTGAACCATCTTGCTTCTCTGCAAATAACATTAGTGCACACTAAGAAGAAGTACTATTATAAATGAATCCTTTTTTCTAATAAGTCACCCAACTAAGTCTCAAATAATTCAATTCTGTACGAGCCACGTCATACAGAGCAATCGGAATTGAAGCATGGTCAGTCTCTAAATTAATAGAAAGCTCAATATTGTTTGAGCGTATCAAGGTCACCTCTATAGCAAAAACACTCAATTTCCTCCAACCACCGAAATAAGTTGGTAAAATAAGGTTGTTGATAAGTGTGAGTATTGGATGAATGCATTAGAACTTGTCTATCCTCTAAGTAAGAATGACACTTCTCTAGTGATGGTCAATTTTGGCCTTATAGTGACTTAACCAGTTAGTATCTAGGATAACGTCAAATTGTTCAAATCAACTTATAATTCATGCTCATTAACAATGAGAGCAACTGTAACATCCCGTATTTTCGTGGTACCGACTTTTGGGTTGTCGGGACGAAAACCGGCGGAGTTTCGGTCGGAATTAAAAATGAAAAGTTCGTACCATTAGATAAAATATTATTTCGAGACTACTGGTGAAGAGAAAATTTTAAGAATCCGACCGGAAATGAATTTACTAGTCGTTGGATTAAACAATTAAAGTGTGAGGGTGAAATAGTAATTAGTTTTATTATTATTATTATTATTTAATTTAAAAAATAAATAAATAAAAATGTTATCAGGGGAGAGGGATCGCAGGAATCAAACCCCCCCGCTTCTCTGTTGTTTCTCCCTCTCCTACTTCGCAGCTTCTTTCCTTCCTGTGGGCGTGCTTTTCTTCGACGATCGTTCGTCCAACCGATAGTACCCTCCGTTCTTTCTCCTGTTCCAGGTAAGTTTATGTACATATGATTGATTTTGTTTTTGGAGTTGAGGAGGAATTCGACGGATATGAGATTTAGGGTTTTGGGATTAGAGTGTTTATTGACTTTACTATTGATTGTTATGAGTTATTGAGGTTAAATGTGATAGATGGGTGAGGAAGTGAGCGAGAAACCGAGAACGTAAAAATTTTAAGCCTTAGAACGGAACCGGCTGTGAAGTTTTGGTCTAACTATAGACGTTTGTTTTGAAAAGCTTTTTTATGTGTTGAACTAGGTTACGAGTGGAGTGTATAGCCGCTAGAATTGTTCGATTTCGATAACCGACGCAAACGTTATGCGCGTCAGAAGTTAGGTTGAATTTGGAGCCGAGATAGGTTAGTGAGCGATTTTGGCGAGTTCGTGGGATGCTGTGCTAGTATGGTGAGTTTAGTGCGTAAGTAGAGTAGCTGGATGTATTTTAACGGGAAGATGGTTTTTGTTGTAGGTTGAGCAGGTTTTGGGTGAGACGAGCACTACGGAAAGCTAGGACGCTAGGTAAGTAGTGTATGCATGTGTTTTGCCCAGGTGGGCCTACACCAAGGAACGTAGGTTTGTGATGGTTAATTGTGGTGTGCGTGTATATTGTTTGACATGCATCATATTTTTGAAAAGTGAACGAAAATGATTTTGAGCATCGTTTGAGTAAGTGGTAGTGAGACACGTGGCGATTGTACCGCGGATCTTACTCGGGGAGTGGGCCGGTGCTTAACCAATCGCGGATTTCACTCGGGGAGGGGGTCAGTTGACCTGCCACGTGGCGTGTATGTGTTGACGGTGAGGATGATTAATAGTAGCGCCGCGAATCCTACTCGGGGAGTGGGCCGGTGCTTCACCAGTCGCGGATTTCGCTCGGGGAGTAGGCCGACTGGGCTGTTGCGAAATGATGAACAGTGGCGCCGCGGATCCTGTTCGGGAAGTGGGCCAGTGCTTCACTAGTCGCGGATTCCGCTCAGGGAGTGGGCCGGTTGGGCTGTTGCGAAACGATAGACAGTGGCGCCGTGGATCCTACTCGGGGAGTGGGCCTGTGCTTTACAAGTCGCGGATTCCGCTCAGGGAGTGGGCTGGCTGGGCTGTCGCGAGATGATAAACGGTGGCGCCGCGGATCCTGCCCAGGGAGTGGGCCGGTGCTTCGCCAGTCACGGATTCTGCTCAGGGAGTGGGCCGGCTGGGCTGTCGCGTCTCGGAATGGTGACAACATGAGATTGAGTGTAGAGACTGCATGTGATAGGATTGCATTGTCGGCTTTTACGATTCATATCGCACTACTTACTGAGCGTTAGGTTTATGTTGTGTGTTCCGTGGTGTAGGTGCAGAGATCCCTGAGAGTGAGTTGTCGGAGCCTAGACGGAACGAGTAGGCGATTGGCGGCGTGCTACCATGTGTCGGCAGGTGGAACTTGTGGCGGCGGCCCAACCCGTTGAGTAATGCCGGGAGGTAGATTTCTGTGAGTAGTGTTTTGGTGAGGTTTGTGTCGAGTGTATAGTTTTGAGGCATAGTTGAGTTCGGGAGTCCATAATCGAAATTGATGTATAGGTGTCTTTTGGAATTTGTTGGGAGTGTTTGATGGAATGATTCATGTTTTCAATCGGTTGTTTTAATTCGTGGAAGTTTTCGTGTCACTCTCCCTTAGAACTGCTGTTATTTTTGGGTTGCTGGTGTAAGATGTCGACCGAAATCCATAGGTGTCGACTGGTCAGCATAAATTGGAGGGTGAGTGTCTACCGTGAGATTCGACCGATCCGGGCAGAGGGAACCAAGTGTCGACCAGCGACCGTGGGTGTCGACCGGTCAGTGTAAAAATCAGTGAGAGTGTCGACCGTGGGGTTCGACCGATGTGGGCAGAGGGAAATGAGGTGTCGACCGGTCAGTGTAAAAACAGGGAGGGTATCGACAGCGAGGGTCGACCTGCGCGGGCAGAGAGGGTTGAAGTGTCGACCTGGGAAAGCAAGTGTCGACCTCTTTCCGAGCTGAACGTAAAAGTGTCGACCGGTGATTCCTAGTGTCGACCGATGTGAAGACCCGAGGGGAATACGGTGTCAACCAGGATTTGCCAGTGTCGACCGATGGAAACCCGAGACGACCCAGGTGTCGACCGGTATTTACAAGTGTGACCGGTCTCTGTATTTCTGTATCTTAAAATGATGAAGTCTATTTAAACCGATTTTAAACGAGTTTTCTGCTACATTGCCGATTAAAATGTTTTCAAATATGTCGTTTTAAGTCAAGGAATAAAAGATTCAAATTTTTACTCAAATCTTTATAGGAGTTTTGTCGGGGTGAGAAACGGGTGTGTGGTTGGCGACCGGGGTCCGGGGATGACTTGGAGGCGTAAAAAGGGGCGGTATCAGAGCAGTGAGCGTACCAGAAACAGCTAGGTTTTTGGGGCATTACAGCAACATTTGGAACGATAAAATTTATCTCATAACTCTTATTCATCAAGTTACTTAACATCAAGAGATTTTCTAACTTCTTCGTACTCATGCTCATAATATGAGTAAATAATGCAAGAACAAAAAGAATGTGTTGCACTGTATAAAACAATACATGAATAGAAGTGTAAAATATATGAATCGTATCATCAATAACGCCCTAACCAGTTTGATAAGGAACCTCATACCCTACAACTCCATAACATTGGTCAATCATTTTCTCTTTTCCCTTCCTATAGCCACCATGACCACTCCTTGACAAACTAGGAATTGATCCCACAAATTGACTAGAAGATCCTTTAGGAGTGGGATTAAATATGACACTCTGTTTGTACTTAATGGACCTCTGAAAGTTTATACTAGTAGGTGATGTGCCCTAGAGGGCCGTCACTTGATCACAAACCAAGGCATGAACTTTATCCAACCTGTTAACTAACAAGTTCAATTCTTTTGCAGGAATTACAGGTGTCGAATGCCTCTTCGTGGATTTGGAATGAAACCCGAGCACAAAGGACAAGGATCAACCCATGCACTTGCTATTGTGGGAGCTAAAGGTGGAAGCACATGAAGAAGAGATTTGTCTCCCTCGAAATTAATTTGTAATTGAATTTTATTCGACAAACATTCGCCTTATGTTTTTGTTGGCAAACATTCACCTTCCTGTAATGTTTTATAATTGCATGCATCCTTAGGCATTCAGATTAGATCTATGTTAAGTTAGATGGTGGTTAGAAGCAACAATTGGGCCAAAGTTTAGCAGCCCACTGATGCAACAAATGGGCCAAAGCTTGAAGAGTGACTGGTGTGCAAGTGGACCAATAATGGCCAACCATGTGGCCCATTTCGAATCCAAGCTCATTCTAACCTTTAGCCACCCTAGGTCTATAAATACATGGCTATTGGTGTGTGTAAAGGTTGTTGAATAGATGAGAAATAGCCCTTTTGTGTTCAGCCGAAGTAGTTGAAGCTTGGTGAACGGTAAGGCTCGGTTCAGTCAAGAACCTAGAAGGAGTTCGTCTCCTTGAGCTTTCAAGCCCGAGGTTGCTTGAATAGCCATCGTTCCACTCGTCTTCCTTCTCTTTTTCAGATAATGATACACAAAGAGGGTGCCCAGGAACCGGTCCCGTTTGCTGCCGTCTTCCTTCGGAAGGTCGTTAGGCCGAGAGCCTAAAAGGTTGCTCATCGGACAGCATTCGGTTTTCTGCTTATATTTTGTTTTTCTGTTTCATTTGTGGGTAAAACACGACTCATTTGAGGTGGAATCATGTCATGTAGTATCAGAGCCATGGATAGCTTCCCCTGAATATCTGCAAACGCGTGGATTAATCTTCTTGCACATTTCGTTTGCTGCAAACTTTTCATTTCTTCTCTGGTTCATTGGTTTTGAAAAAGGCAGAAACCGGTTCTATTAATTTTATGTTTAACATATAAGGATAAGCTTGAACACTACTGTAGATATGTTATTACTGGACAAAATTTAAAAACTGAAAACTCGAAACCATTTAGTCTTTAAAGCCGAAAACGTATGTGTTGATCTGTTCATATTCGTGTGTTCATAATCGTATGCTCATAATCGTCTGTTCATATTCGTATGTTCAAATTTAAAAATCGTATTGTGTTTTTCTGCACAAGTCTTACTCAACTGATTGGCTGCTATTTGAGGGTAGGTGCAGATGATAACAGAACACCCTACAGCTTAGCTGCTGTTTGAGGGTAGGTGCAGGTGAGGACAGAACACCCAGCCTAGCTGCTGTTAGAGGGTAGGTGCAGGTGGTAGGTGTCTATTGCTGGACCACTGGTATTGTACGTTTATGTTATTATGCATATGAGTGTGCTATGTAGCAGCTAGTGTTATTACCTTATTTGGAACAACCATTATGTTGCTGCTCTGTACCTGGTGATTTACTACTGTTTTTGTGCTGATTATGTTGTCTGCTGCCTCATTCCATGCTTGCTAACACCTCGGCAGAATACTTTGTTTACTTGCCTAATCTGTGATTATGTTATTATATCCTTACTGTGTGGTTTAATGATAACTGAGTTGATGCATGATATAAACACTAAAGGAAAAACATGTTTATCAGAATATGTTAATACCCTGGTAAAATTTTATGCCTAGTTCGCTAGTTGTTTTGGTGAGTTTGACCCCTTGAACTTAAAACGATCATAACTTTTGCTATGGGCGTCAGATTTTCGCCCGTAAGATACCAATTCGAAGCTCTCTCAGAGGTCTACAACACTGTCGCATGCTTTGCCTATGACAATCACTCTCCATTCCAAAAAATGGCCATTTAAGCCCTCAAATTTGCGTTCCAAGTTTTAGCATTCGGGATCCACTAAATTTTTCCCTCCTTCCTAACACTTAGGGTCAATCTAGCGTAACAACACATGTTTTCCCTATAACCTTAGGATGTCACATGAAGACTAGGAGTGCACTCAACCGAGAATTAACCCCCGATACTATGACTCAAGAACCCAACCGGGGTAAGGACGTTCCCCAACCCGAGACTCGTACCCATCAAGAGGGAGAGTGCAGCCTTCAAGGACAACTAAATGAACTTAATGGAGAAGTTAGTAATCTAAGCCAACAACTCAAAGACTTAACCCTTGGTATGAAATTCATAATGGGTAACCTCAATAAGATTAAATCTAGAGAACCCTCTCGAGATGACCTTCCTAGGATGCGACCTGATAACCTTAGGAGAACTGAATACCCTCCCAGGAGATTTCCTGACTAGGATCCTTCCCCAATGAGTGAGAGGCCACCTAACCCAAGAAGGAGGTTCTAAGACTTTGACTATCATGATGATGATGAGTGGACCCTAGACAAAGAAGAGAATTTCAGGTCTTGTCGTCGAAAGGACTTAGACGATCTTAGGAATATTAAGTTGCATGTTCCGTCATTCAATGGCGCATGCGACGGTAACACCTTCCTAGATTGGATAGATAAAGTGGAGAAAGTCTTTGATTACTATGAATATTCAGATAAACTTAAAATCCAGCTTAGTTTCGGTCGAGCTCACGGGATACACGGCCCTCTGGTGGGCCAACATTAAATCCCAAAGACAGAAGATAGGAGACGACCCCTTCACCACTTGGAGAGTGATGAAGTCCCTCATGACCAAAAGATTCATACCTAGCCAATACCGACAAGAGCTATTCTTACAAATCCAAAACCTGAGACAAGGAGATCGATCTGTTGAAGAGTACCTTACTGAGTTTGACATCCTTAGGATTCGTGGTGATATGGACAAGCCTGAAGAGCAAGTACTTGCAAGATTTATTCGAGGATTGCAACAAGATATAGGAGATATTATTGAGCTGCATCCCCTAGAATCCCTTGACGCGGTGGTACAAATGACTATGAAAGTAGAGCGACAACTTAGTAGGAAGAGAAAAGCTAGTTTCACCCAGAAATTTTCGCTCAAGACTACTCCTAAGATCACCCCTCTGCAACCAGAACCAAACAAAACTTTCACCAAAGCTGAGGGAAAGAAACCGTTTACACGTAGTTGGCAACCCAAAGAATTAAGCAACAAGACCTTAGTAGAGAGTGCCAATTCCCCTAGATCGCGAGACCTTAAATGCTTTAAGTGTCATGGTTTGGGTCATTTCATGGCTCAGTGTCCTAATAGACGAGTGATGATCCTCGAGGAGGACACTTGAGAGTTTATGAGCAAAGACGAGCGAGAAAGTATAAAAGAAGATGAAGAGGATAGTGACTCCCAAGAGGAAGTTTTCCATGCCCCTGAAAGACCCATGCTTATGGTAAGAAGAAGTGTTCTCGTCACTAAGAATTCTGGAGAAGACTGTCAGCGTGAGAACATCTTCCATAGTAGGTGTTTCATCAAGGAGAAGCTATGTTCCTTGATTATAAACGGAAGCAGTTGTGCTAATGTAGCCTCTACATAGTTAGTGACCAAGTTAGGCCTAGAGACCAACACTCACCCCCACCCCTACAAGTTACGTTGGCTAGATGATATGGATGATGTCAAGGTTACCAAGCAAGTGAAAGTTGAATTTGCCCTCGGGAAGTACAAGGACACGGTCCTCTGCAATGTTGTGCCTATGAGTGCAAGTCATTTACTCCTAGGTCGACCTTGGCAGTTTGATCGACGGGTAAACCACGACGGCTACACTAACTACTATTCCCTTAAGTTTGAAGGAAAGATCTTTAAGTTTGCTCCCATGACCCCCGCACAAATATTTAGAGATGACGCTACAAGAAAGGAAGCCAAAGATAAGGCTACTTTATTCATGACTAAGAAAGAGATAGAGACGTCTGTGCGTAGAGGAGATCCCCTGATTTTGGTACTTTTTCGAGATTGAATTATGGAACTAGGAGTTATTCCTTAAGCCTTTAAAACTTTACTCAACCAGTTCCAAGATGTGTTCCCAGAAGACTTGCCCAAAGGTCTACCACCCTTGCGTGGCATTGAACACCAAATTGATCTCCTACCCGGAGCCGTACTGCCTAATAGACCAGCATACCGAATGAACCCCGAAGAAACCAAGAAGCTGCAGACCAAGTACAAGAACTTTTGGATAAAGGTTACATTAGAGAGTCCATGAGTCCCTGTGCAGTACCCTCCTTATTAGTTCCCAAGAAAGACGGCACCATGAGGATGTGTGTCGATAGCCGAGCCGTTAACCAAATTACTGTCAAGTATAGATTTTTCATCCCCAGGCTCGAGGACATGTTGGATGAGCTCAGTGGAACCTCCATTTTCTCTAAAATAGATCTTAAAAGCGGCTACCATCATATTAGGATGAGAGAAGACGACGAGTAGAAGACAGCCTTTAAGACAAAATATGGATTATTCGAATGGATGGTGATGCCTTTTGGTTTATCTAACGCACCAAGTACGTTCATGAGACTCATGCACCATGTGCTTAAAGAGTACTTAGAAAATTTTATCGTGGTATACTTCGATGACATCTTAGTGTATAGCGTGGATCTCACTCAACACTTCTCCCACCTTAACTCCCTCTTCCAGACCCTTAGAAAGGCTAATTTATTTGGTAACTTAAGGAAGTGCTCTTTCGCACAGGACAATGTGTACTTTCTAGGATTTGTCATCTCAAAAGACGGGATGGAAGCGGACGTGGAAAAGATCAACCCCATCAAGGATTGGCCTATACTGAATTCCATCATAGAAATACGCAGCTTTCACGGGCTCACCTCGTTTTATAGAAGATTCATTAAGGACTTCAGTTCGATAGTTGCTCCGCTTACCAATTGTACTAAGAAAGGGAAAGAATTCTCTTGGACCCCAGCATGCCAAAAGAGCTTTGATCTTATTAAAGACAGATTGTGTCATTCCCCCGTACTTGCCCTCCCAGATTTCAACAAGGCCTTTGAGGTCAAAAGCGATGCATCTGGAGTCGGCATAGGAGCAGTGTTTATGCAAGATGGCAAACCCGTGGCATACTTTAGCGAAAAGTTGAAAGAACCCATACTAAATTATTCCACCTACGACAAAGAATTCTATGCAGTTATACGTGCTTTAGAACATTGGTAGCATTACCTCCTACCTCGAGAATTTGTTATCAACACTGATCACCAGGCCCTAAGACATATCAAGAGTCAGCACAAGCTCAACAAGAGACATGCCAAGTGGGTGGAGTTCTTAGAAAGGTTTCCTTACACCCTTAAGTATTTAAAAGGAGAGAATAACGTCGTGGCCAATGCCCTCTCTAGAAAGTGCATTCTATTCACCGAATTAGGGATTAGGTTCTTTGGCTTTGAATGGATTAAGGCGACCTATGAAACCGACCCTGATTTTGGCCCTTATTACATCAAGTGTATGGACAAGGCCGAAGGCGAATATCGCCTCATGGATGGCTATTTACTTAAAGCGGGGAAGTTGTGCATTCCCCAAGGCAGTTTAAGACGATGCCTAGTAAAAGAAGCTCATTGCGGAGGCCTAGCAAGTCATTTCGGCGAGAAAAAGACCCTAGAATCGCTTAAGGAACACTTCTATTGGCCTCGCATGATGAAAGATGTGCATCGCATGGTGGAGACATGCGTGATTTGTAAGAAGGCTAAGAGTAAAGTTCTGCCTCAAGGTTTATACATGCCCTTACCCGTCCCATCACACCCTTGGGTAGAGGTTAGTATGGACTTCGTTTTAGGACTACCACGGACCGCCCAGAATAAGGACTCTATAATGGTGGTCGTGGATCGGTTCTCCAAGATGACACATTTCCTTCCTTGTGCCATGATTGATGACTCTGTCTTAATAGCTAACCTATATTTTAAAGAGATCATTCGCCTGCATGGTATACCGCGTTCTATCGTGTCGGATAGAGACAGTAAATTTCTGAGCGCCTTTTGGACTACTTTGTGGAAAAAGTTGGGGACTAGGTTGTGTTTCAGCACATCCTTTCATCCCCAAACTGATGGTCAAACGGAAGTCATCAACAGGACCCTAGGTACCCTTTTACGCACCGTTGTAGGTAAGAAACTGTCTAACTGAGATATATACTCCCAGGCTTGGAGTTTGCTTACAAACGCACCCTTCATTCCATTACTCAGTAATCGCCCTTTGAGGTTGCCAATGAGTTTAATCTATATACACCGTTAGATCTTGTCCCATTACTTTTTACAGACTTAGCTAATCCATCAGGAACGGACAAGGCAGAACGAATTAAGGAATTGCATGAGACTGTACGCAGAGCCATCGAGAAGAGCAACAACAAGGTCACCAAACACCCTAATAAGGGACGACGCGAAGTTATCTTTAATGAAGGAGACTTAGTTTGGTTGCACCTAAGGAAAGAAAGGTTCCCCACTAAAAGGAAATTCAAGTTGATGCCTAGAGCAGAAGGACCATTCAAGGTCTTAGAAATAATCAACAATAACGCCTATAAGATAGAGCTACCCGGCGACTACGGAATTTCCTCCACCTTTAATGTCCAAGATCTCTCGCCATACAAAGGAGACGATGATGACATCGAAGTGACCCCATTAACAAATTTGAGGTAAAATCCTCAATCATTTGGGGAGGATGATGTGCCCTAGAGGGCCGTCACTCGATCACAAACCAAGGCACAAACTTTATCCAACCTGTTAACTAATAAGTTCAATTCTTTTGCAGGAATTACAGGTGTCGAATGCCTCTTCGCGGATTTGGAATAGGTTTCGAGCACAAAGGCAAGGATCAACCCTTGCACTTGCTATCGTGGGAGCTAAAGGTGCAAGCACATGAAGAAAGGATTTGTCTCCCTCAGAATTAATTTGTAATTGAATTTTATTCGGCAAACATTCACCATATGTTTTTGTTGGCAAACATTCGCCTTCCTGTAATGTTTTATAATTGCATGCATCCTTAGACATTAGGATTAGATCTATGTTAAGTTAGATGGTGGTTAGAAGCAACAATTGGGCTGGAGTTTAGCAGCCCACTGATACAACAAATGGACCAAAGCTTGAAGAGTGATTTGGTGTGCAAGTGGACTAAGAATGACCAACCATGTGGCCCATTTCGAAGCTCAATCTCATTCTAACCTTCAGCCACCCTAGGTCTATAAATACATGGCTATTGGTGTGTATAAAGGTTATTGAATATATGAGAAATAGCCCTTTTGTGTTCAGCTAAAATAGTTGAAGCTTGGTGAACGGTAAGGCTCGGTTCGGTCAAGAACCGAGAAGGAGTTCATCTCCTTGAGCTTTCAAGCCCGAGGTTGCTTGAATAGTCATCGTTCCACTCGTCTTCCCTCTCTTTTCTAGAGAAGGATACATGAAGACAGTGGCCAGAAACCAGTTCCGTTTGCTGCCGTCTTCCTTCGGAAGATCATTATGCCGAGAGCCTAAAAGATTACTCATCGAACAGCATTCAGTTTTTTGCTTTTATTTTGTTTTTTTGTTTCGTTTGTGGGTAAAACACGACTCATTCGAGGTGGAATCGTGTCAGTAGGTTGATACCAATGCCGACGTAGCGGCATGTAATATGTTGGTTGTGGAGGAATAAATGTCTGTGATTCAGAATAAGTACGTTGACCCTATCTAGAAAAGCTTTTGCTAGCTTTAAAACCAAGTCTAGAAGGTGTTGTTTTGAATTGGGTGTTGCGTTAGCTTGTGTAGGTCACTAATTCATGGGGCAGTTTCTCCTTAGATGTCTAGGTTACCCATAAGTGTGACAAACATAAGGGCATGAATGCCCATTGTTGAAAGATCCTTTAGTAGACTATCCGTTGTTACCACCTTGGGTGTGTCCACCTTTTTTTTGCTCTTCTCTATGATCCTTTCTGGTCATTTTTCTATACAATGGTTGCTCTTTATTTCTCTTTTCCTTATACACTCCAAATAATTCATAAAGTTCTGCTTATAACGCCGAGCAGTAGTCACAGCATTAGATATTTTACTACTGTCGACAACAGAAAGTCGAGAGCAGATCGTAGGCTTCAATTTCATTCAAAACTATATCTTCCTTTCCATTAGATCCATTTCTTTGCTATAATAGAAAGGTCCACAATTTCACATAATACTGTAAAACAATGAGGTCCTCTTATGCATGATTGTGATAAGCACAGATCATATTTTGTTGATGACTTGCATTGCAGTACTTGCATATTAAAATAATCTTGAACCGCCCTAAGCTCATTTCATTGACTAAGTAATCCAACTTAAGGAACTTTTACTAAACTACAGTCATTTTCTCAAATTAAAATACAAAGAAACCAACTCTGTACTCTGCTAGAACTTCAATATAATCCATATTCATTACCATAACCATTTTTCTACAATTATAGGGTTACATCCTCCCTGGAATAATGGTAGATTCAATTGTCTTAACTCTGAAATAATTCATACAACGAAACACCAGATTCTTCAACCCGTCATCTCTGGACAAACTATGAAGTGCATCCCTGAAGGCTATAAGGGGTCCATTAGCTGTGACTCAGCCCTTCATACTGTAGCTGCAATAGGTGCATGATTTCTTAAGGCCCTTTTTGGAGGCATTTTCAAAAAAATCTGAAAAATTTATAGTATAAGTTAGAGTACAAAGTTAAACACAGTAATTAAGAAAACATTTACATAAGCGTAATATGGCTTGTGCAACATAAAAATTAAGAAAATGTGAAAGTACGTCAAATATAAACATTTTTCATAAAATTTGATTTAACAACAAACAATACGGCAAATATCAAAATTTTCTACTATAGTGTGTCTACACATAAAATAGACCTTAGTGTTCATCACAAAATTCTAGTAAAAATAAAGCCACTTATAGACTTTGGGTACATTACGCTATAGGCGTATACATTTGTAATGGCATGACAATTGCTAGATCCACGAAAATTAAAACATTGATCAGATTTATGGTTTTGTAACTAGAGACACAACACAATATCAATCTCAATTTTAGTTGATACAAACAAACACGTTATTCAATGGTCGAATGTGGGTGAAGAAATAGAACATTTTCATGAATCAATCAAACTAGGTTCACACAACCAAGATGATCAATATTAAATTGCATGCTCAAAGTAAATATATCCAATGAAAATAAATATATAGTATAACGAAACTGATTAGTCATAAAATGGTCATGACATTTTATATGAGAACATGTTTTAAAATAAAGTTTAGGAAAACAATGTGATGCTTGAAATAATAACAAACCTTTACCTTCAATTGGGCCTACCATAGAACAAAGTCCAAGAATCCAAAAACTCTGAGAAATTTTGTTTTAAGATTTGTTACCTATTCATCACACCAATAACAATATTGAAATTCCATGTTTAAATCTTAAATTTTTATGCCCAAAACAACACAAGAATGATTTAGTCAGAAACCAACATTGGGTCCAAAAAAATACCTGAGTCTCGACCCTAAGCACCCTTAGCTGCGTCTCAAGGTTCTGAGATATGACTCAGCACTTTCTAAGTTGCGCCTCAGTGTCATCTTTCCCGATGACAATTGTTGTTTGGCCAGGTTTTCTCCTTATTCTCTCTACTAGAAATTTCCTTATTACAAATCCAACATAGAACAACATTAAAACATGTTTTTTAACCATAAATCAATAATCTTGAGTCAAATAACTCCATCAATATTCAGAATTTTTTGAAATAATCCTTGTAGTTTAGAAATAAAATTTTGAAGCCATCATTCCTATGGAAAAATCAAAATTTTCCAGAGAAGCATAACACCTTTTATTTATCTTTAATCCTTCGTTTCACTAGAATTAAGTTCTTTTATAAAAATCTAAATTTTCTTCCAAAACTTTTGAATGTAAAAATGAAACATACCGTTTTTTTGAAGTTCTCTATTTTCTCCTCCGATTCTTTTCTTAAAAATTTCCTCCAAACATCAAACTCCAACCTTTCAACCCATGATTTATCACTCATTAAAAACCAATACTTATGATAAAGAATATCAGCATCAAAAGAGAGGAAAATATATTTCTACCAATGATTTTCCCAATCACGGTCAATTTGCATACTCTAACCCAAAGGTAAAAAAAAATCTTCTTGTGTTTGATTTCCTCTCTCAAAGAGAAAGTGATATGAAAGAGTTATCCATGGTAAGTATTACCCAATAGGCCCAAAAGGGGGGGAGAGAAAATCTCACAAAAATTATAACTGATCCCCTCTAACAAGAATCTTATAGAAATGAAGACAAATAAATAAAAAAAATTAACTCACCGTTGTTGAAAAATATAAAGTGAAATATGCTCTCATAGCAATTTGTTGGAATGAAAAAGATAAAAAAATAATAAGAGACCACAAAATCAATTAACTTGGATATTGACTTTGGTGCTTTATGACACATTTGGGAGATTTCTCCGGTGATAACTTTTTAAAACCAAAACACGAATAATTTATAGGCTTTTAGGTACATGTCTAATATTATATATGAACTACCTAATTAAATACATACATGTACTAATACATAATGAATCTACTAAGTACATGTATCAATTTACCTACACATACATAAAATAAAATTTTTAAGATGACTTTTCAAAAATACATGAACTTAATTAAAAAACACAATTCAATGATTAAGTTTTTTTTCAGCAATACTCACATTGATGTTCAGAAACGGAGGTAGCCAATGTATTCTACTGCAAATAGACCTCCACGTAGATGCTTAACATAAAAACAAGTCAAACTTGACCCTACCTAATGAAACTTTAATAATAATTCTTCAACTTCTCCTCCATCGTCAGAAATAATCCAATGTTCAAACTAGACTTAACGCCACCCTTAAAGAACACTCGTAATAAATATGCATAGTTTAGATATCCATGGAAAAACAATAGAAGAGAAAAGCAAAAGACGTAAGGACTATCAAATAAGGACCAAAGTATAAATCCTTCTCGGATGCAAGCAAATAAATGGCAGATTATTGACCAACTTGTGAAATACATAAATCCTTCAATTCAAGTCCAAATGCTTTGAAAATTTAATAGTGTCTTAGCACAAATATGATTAGAGGCCCTTAAAATTTCAAGAGCAAATTTCTTGTGAATCGAAAGATTTGGCCGAAACAAAAACACTACACTGCTTGGCTTAATTTTGCTACTAGACCCGAGAAAAGGCCAACTTCCAAAAAGTACCACTTCTCAATACTACTCTAAATTACTTGAAATTTTACATGGAACTCATTAGAGATGTGGACGCGATTCCCTGAAAATTTAAGAGGTTGATTTGCAGAGAATGAAAAGATATGGAGGAAACACTGCTACTGATTCGAGGAGGTAATAAATCTGCACCTCTCGAATTTGGCTCCTTGTTAGAGAATCTTTCCAACAAACTTTGGATGAAAGTTTCTGTACACTCTTGCTGGGGTTTTCCACTATTAGAATAAAGGTAGAGAAGGGCACGATAATAAAGGATTCTTCCAAAACTTACAAAGTAAAGAATCAGTTGATAGCTCACTCACTATCGGATTTCACTCACTGATTGCAAGGAGAAAAAAGAAGAAGATCAAACTTCAAGTTTTCATTCATCAAAAGCTTAAGTGAGCAGGGCTTAAGGTTGGATTACATACCACCAACCTTCGGCTTAATTAGGATTCACAATTTGGTCAAAGAAATGAGTCAAAGAGGGTGTACTTGGCCCAACACCATGGCCAAGTACAAGTATTGTTTTGCCATATTTGGCAATGTTCTTCCTTTCTCCAAATGTTCTTTCAAGGTGCTCCTTCTTCCACCAAAACATAGTCAAGTGTGCTCATCACCTAATGTTCAGCCATTCAAAATGTTCAAAGATAACCAAAAACTGGACAATTAACAAACTAGCTGATTACACATTTTGATTCAAGGAACAAATTTCATCTTCAACTTGATATGGCCGAGTGGTGCTCCATGATGAAACGTGATGATGTGGAATGGTGCTTTTGAGCTAAGGATGGTAGAGAATTCTCCAAACCCAAGGTGCTTGGCTTCCCACTTCAAGCCTACAAAATGAGCTTCCCTTACAAAAAAAAACAAACAAGTTAGATAATGGTTCACCCGAGGTCAAGGTCTTGGCTCGGGTTTGTGTGAGGGATTCCCATGGCACATCATCAACAATGGCTGAAAACACCTTAATTTTTATAGGTAATTTACTTGTTAACTTTAAACTATTTTTTCCATAATCAAAAACATCTCCTAGTTATTGACAATATGAATTTTAGTATTATTTGTAACGTCTAGAATTTCCGTTAAACAATTTTTAGATTTTCAGAGCGGTAAACGACGGAATTCTAGTTGAAATTAAGAGCAAAAAATTTTAGCAGTTAGGTGAAAGATTATTTTGAGATTAATGGATAAGAGAAATTTGTAGGATTCTGACCGGACACTAATCGAATAACAGTTTAAGTAAAAGATTAAGTGTTGAGTGCAAAAAAGTAATTAGAATTATTATTATTATATTAAAAAAAAAGAATCAAAACACTCTCGGGTGTTTCTTCTCCCTCACCGAAGCCCTTCCTTTTCCCCCCTTCTGCGTTCTTCCTTCCAGCGACGCACAGTCGATGACATCCTCTGTGTTTCCTCCTTCAATAATTTATAGTAAGTTTTAGTTAATTTTTTAGTAGATAATTAGTCCTTTAGTGTTTTGAGCAGTAAAAATGAAGTAAGCGAGAATATTGTATAGTTTGGTAAAACCCTAGAAGGGAGATACAAATTTTAAGATTTATAGTTGATTTTTATTCGTGTATTGGTGTTTAATCTTGATGTAAGATTAGGTTATAGCTTTTTATAAAAAGGATTGGGTGTTTGGATAACCGAAAAACTCGGGTTATGGAACGGTTTTTTTTCAGCCTCATTCGGCCAAACTGTAGATGTTTGATTGGGAAATGGATGACACCGTTAGGAACTAGACGTCTTATGAAATCCGTAGCATTTTGAATTGTCAAAATTGGACGAATATTGGTTTAGTTATGAATTTCCGAAGGTTGGTAGGTAATTGAGCTGGAATTCGGGTTTAGTTAGAGTAGGTGTTAAATTGTCAATTCTCTTTAGAATTTTATGAATTTGAAAGGAAAGTAGAATTGATGAATGTGTGGTTTTATAGGTTCTTTGATTTAGCAAGCGATCTACGAGCAATTGCTAAGGACGCCAGGTAAATAGTGTATGCATGTGCATTGCCCTTATGGGCCTACACCATGGGACGGTAGAGATGTATTGTATGTTTTGCATGTTTTGTTTCAGTCATATATCATGCTTTGAAAAGTGTAACAAAAATGAATTTGAGTATGATTTTATATGCAAACGTGAAATGTGACGCGTGGCGGTGAGAACGATGTGTGTGTGGGCAGCTCTGGCCTCGTTGCTAGAGGAACCAGGACGGTGGCGACGTGTCAGGGGGTGGTGCGACGAGTGCATCCAGCCTCACTCTGGGATGGCTGCGGCAGTGTGTGTATGGTGGTGAGCAACTCTAGCCTCGTTGTTGGAGAAACTGAAACAGTGGCGACGTGCCAAGGGGGATGGTGTGGCGAGTGAATCCAACCTCACCCTGGGATGGTTGCTGTGTGGGGTGACGCGTGTGTGTGCAACTTGTGAGCCTCGTTGCTGAAGAAACAGGGACGGTGGCAATGTGCCAGGGGACAGTGTGGCGACAGAGTCCAGCCTCACCCTGGTGCGACTGTACAATGGGGCAGAAATGGCGACAACATGAGTGAGGATGTAAAGACTGCATGTGATAGGATTGCATTGTTAGTTTTACATTTCATATTGCACTACTTACTGGGCATTAGACTTATGTTTTGTGTTCTGTGGTGTAGGTGCAGAGATTCCTACTAGTGAGTTCCAAGAGCCCAACCAGGGTGAGTAAGCAGTTGGCGGTGTGCTACCATGTACCGGTGGGTGGGGTTTGTTATGGCGACCAGACCTGTGGAGAGTGTTTGGGGGAAATGGTGAGTTTTGAAGATTTATTGTGGAGTCCATGTCAAATGTATAGGATTTGTGTATAGATTTAAGGATGACGTATAGTCGTATTTTGAAAGTACTTTGGGAGATTATGATTTGAAAATCCAAGTTCTTATTTTATGGTTTAATTGATCGAGGCTCTTCGTCGTTCGTTTTCTTTTGAGTTGATGTTTTTCCTTAGTCTGCTAATGCAAGGTGTTTACCGGTATGCTTAGGTGTCGACCGAACTAGGCAAATGTCGACTGTGAGGGTCGACCTATGGGGACAGAACAAAACTAGGTGTCGACCTGTGTCTTTAGGTGTCGACCGGTTAGTGTAAAAATGGTGAGAGTGTCGACCACGAGGTTCGTCCAGTGCGGGCAGAGAAGATTAAGGTGTTGACTTGTGAAGGCAGCTGTCGACCGCTCTGCAAGATAAACTTAGATGTGTCAATCGCGAAGTTCGACCAGGACGGACAGAGAGGATCAGGGTGTCGATCGCTGCAAGCAAGTGTCGACCTGTGCAAACAGAGGCAACCAAGGTGCTGACCTATGTATATAGGTGTCGACCTTTGGGTGCAGAACGGGACAGGTGTCGACCAGTGTTTATAGGGGTCGACCGGTTTTCTATTTATCTATTTTAAAACTTAACGCAACAAAAATAAATGTGTTTTTTTATGATGAGTCCTCCGCGCAGGTGTCATTTTCTGCTTCTTAACTCTTTATAAAACGTTTCCAAATAAAAAATTAAATTTTGATACAGATTGGGTAGGAGCAAGAGACGAGTTGTTTGGTATGGTATCAGAGCGAACCAGAAACTAAAAGGATTTTCGAGGCATTGCTGTCGGGGTGCTATAGAGATGGTATCAGAACCCTTACCCAACCGGAAATGTGGCCGACGAGGATGTTAGGCCCCTCAGAGGAGGGGTGAGATTGTGAAGGTAGGAAGATCTGTCACAATTCTCACGTCGCTTGGGGGAAAGTAGAGGGGACGGATAATAGATGGGAAGAGGGGGATGCTACAAGTGTCAGAGGTACGGGGTCAACGTCGTTCAGTGGATTACTAACACCGCCAGCTGCTGCATGGGAGTGCTCCACCAACTGTAAGTCTTTTTAAAACCCTTGTAGTTTTGTTTAGACTCAGTAGATGTTGTTATGTACAAGATTAGCATCATTTTTAAAGTGCCGCTTAGGGCTGTAGACGGGAGGGACGATGACATTAGGCAGCTTACTGAACTAGTAAACCGTCTGTCTTAGCAGCTGCAGCAGTTTATGAATAGAGAGGACCAGTGCCAGTCTAGTGCCCAGACTTTGACAGATTGTGGGGGTGATAGGTTGCACAGGCTCAAACCCCAAGTATTTGACGGATTATCTTCGGATCCTCTCAGCGCTGAGGAATGGTTACGGAGCATGGAAGACATAATGGATTACGCCTAGGTCAACGATCAGGACAAGGTATCTAGTTCAGCATTCTACCTGACCAAGGATACCCGCTATTGGTGGGATACAGTGAGGGCCACAAGAGATGTGAAGATCATGATTTGGGAAGAGTTCAAGACGATATTCTTTGGTAAGTATTTCAGCCACTCAGTCAGGACCCGGAAGATAGTTGAGTTTGCCTAGTTGAGACAGACGGGTACTGTGGCTGAGTATGTGAGGCAGTTTGAGGCACTATCTCGGTTTACCAGACATTTGGTAAGCCTAGATGAGCACAAGGTACACCAATTTGTTCAGGGTCTGAAACCAGATGTATATATAGGCATGCGAATAGCTGGAACGCGAGGGTGCCTTATGAGGACATAGTGGCCAAGGCCTTAGACATCAAGGAAGTTAGGATGAAGCTACCCAGCTACAGAGAGCCGCCTAAGGAGCAGTTCAGGCAATTTTTCAGGGAGTTACTGCCCTAGCAGAGTGGGGAAGGATCGTCCTAACATAAGGGCCTGAAGAGGACTAACGATAGTCCTAGCAATTTGGGAAGCAACAAGTGGTCTCAGGGGTCAGGGCAGTTTCTGGTATGCTCTAAGTGTTAGAAGAATCACCTCGGTGAGTGCAGGATAAGCGCGGGGCGATGCTATAACTGTGGTGAGGAGGGCCACATGTCTAGAGATCGTCAGAAGCTGCGACAGAATCGGTGCTTCAATTGCAATGAAGTGGGGCATTTTGCTAGGAGTTGCCTGAATTTGAGCAATGCTCCAGCGAGGGTAGCACCGAGGTTCTTTACCCTCTTTGAGCCAGATGATGCCACCCAGCCATCGATGATCTCAGGTAGTATTTTTATTTCGGGCATGGCGGCTTACACTCTTGCTGATACGGGTCTACGCATTCGTTTGTGTCTCTTGCCTTCGTGGTCAAGGCAAATCTAGTGCCCAGCTCTTCTAGGCAGTTTTGTGATGTGTTGTTGCCGTCGAGGGAGCATCTATACTCGGATCAGGTGGTACAAGGTGATATTGTGATAGTGGGAAGATTCCTTTTGACTTGAGAACGTGAAGGTTAGATTATGGGGTTATAGTTGACCCAACTAAGACTGTGAGACGTAGGCGCAAGGCTTATATTCAAGGTGGCACATAGGGCAGCCCTTATTATGGAACAACAAGGAGGAGTGGTAATTGGGAGACTTAATTTACTGATTTTGAGAACTTACGCCGTTAGAGTTAAGTTGACGAAGCTAAATATGAAATTAGACTTCAAGATTTAATTTATAGACAAGCATGGTCTAACAAAATGAGGTAATTGACTTCGAATGAGAAGTTACTGAAATGTCAAGGGTATTTGGGCATTGAGGTACCTCGACGTGAAGCTCGTATTCGAATGATTAACGGAATGACTAGACAACTAAGGGAGAATATGAAACCGAATTGTTATTAACAAAGTATTGAGACCACTATGGTTGTTGTGAGTAAAAAGAAAAGACAAGTGTGAGGATTAATTGGATGAGCTGCTAGCTTTTAGGTACAAGATATCTACCCTAGTTATTATGGATGCATAGCCCATTTTAATACATATAAAGGAATTCAAGTACCTGATAGTAACTGCCCACAAGACGTATGCTGTTAGAAAGGTTACATAGAGTATAAATTAGGTAGTTAGAAGTTTGAGTTAAACCGATGAGCCATACATGTGGATAAAGTTGGTCAAGAAGAAGTTGAGGAAATAGAGGATACTGGAATGTGACGCATGGCGTTGTTTAGAAGTTTGAAGACCGTATTTTAGCGGTCATTTGGTTACGTATGACTCGGAGACGTAGAAAGCTATATTAGATAGTAGTTCGAGGCTTTAAAGGATCAATGAGAGATTTAGGAAATTATGTATGGGGTTATACTTGGTGACCAACTTTGACCATTACTCCAGAAAATATGTGCCATTAAATAGTAGAAGTGCTAAGTGCTCAGTGTTGTTTGATTGAGGAGTATGGACGTTGTTTAAAACATACAGACATAATTGAGATATCTAGATATGAGATAGAATGATCATAAGTGGAGGAGTGTAGCTAATCACAAGGAAGTTAAGGGACTAGATATGGAATTCTACATTCTAGTGTGTATGTTGGGAGAGTAAAGATATATATGACTATATTGGGGGATTTAAACTAGTTGAAATGTGATCAAGAAATCTAGGAATGAGCTGTGAGTTCGAGTGCATAAATTCTAATACTCTTGGTTGAAGATGTACGGATTAAATATTATTTGTTTGAGGCTTTAATTAAGGAAAATTTCGAAGCCTTACGTTGATGAGATGGTGGATTACCAACAAAGATTTTGTAAGGGGTTTAGTTTACCACTGAAAATCAAGGATTCAGAAATTTTTTTAATTAAGATACTTAGTCGAAACAAATATTACTCGAGGAGTTTTAGAGTAGTAATTTATCAACGGTGCTAAGTATGAGTTTGCAAATTGAGAATTTGGATGAAATTTTGTTGAGAGGATATAGAGAAGAAATTCAGTTAGGCAGTGTCAAAGGTTGAGGTTATAGTTAATTGAATAGAATCACTATTGGGTCATACCTGAGAACTTAAGAATTCGAAGAGACTTGGAGCAATAGTATAACTTAATCTACAACAAGTTTGCAAATAATAAGATTGTTGGACGAATCATTATAAGGAAGCGAGAAAAATATTTAGAAACGATTTACAGTTAGAATGAATAGATTAGAACGGTTCGAGTATGAAGCCTTTAAGGATGATCGAGATAGTGAATTTAGAATTTGAGTAAATTCTAGCTAAGAGAACTTAGATATGCAGTTAGAATAAAAGACGTAGAGAAGTTGGAATATAACTGGTTAAATTAATGAACCATAGAGTGTCAAAGTACATAATTAAGTTATGGAATTGGATAGTGCTCAATACATAGTCAAGGATGCAATTAGTTAGATTGAAGATAGCAAACGCGGTCATGGGACCAGAATTGGATACATGGTTTTGGAAGTTATTGACAGAAGGACCATGAGATTAAGATCTTAGTGGGTAAACCACTAAAGTTTTAGAATATAAATGGAAACCAGGAAGTAATTGGATGGAACGAACTCAATGATATGTAAGAGGACCATAGTTTGAAGAATGAAGTTAAACATAAAGACGTAAAAGAACTAAGAACTTAATGTTGACTAGACACTGTTTGAAGGGAGGTTGGATATGAGATAACAGATTTTGTTGTGTCAATTTCAGGAATTAATCATTACGCAAATTTTGAGGACAAATTTTTTAAGGAGGGTGGAATGTAACGCCCAAAATTTCTGTTAAACAATTGTCAAATTTTTGGAGCGGAAAACGGCAGAGTTTTAGTCGGAATTAAGAGTGAAAAATTTTGGCGGTTATGTGAAAGATTATTTTGAGGCTAATGGACAAGAGAAATTTGAAGGATTCCGACCCAACACAGACCGAATAGTAGTTTAATTAAAAGATTAAAGGTTGAGGGTGAAAAGGTAATTAGAATTATTATTATTATTATATTAAAAAAAAAGATATCAAAACACCCTCGGGTGTTTCTTCTCCCTCACCGAAGCCGTTCCTTTTCCCCCCTTCTGCGTTCTTCCTTCCAGCGACACACAGCCGACGACATCCTCTCCGTTTCCTCCTTCAATTTTCAAATTTATGGTAAGTTTTAGTTAGTTTTTAAGTAGATAGTTAGTCCGTTAGTGTTTTGAGCGGTAAAAATGAAGTTAGAGAGAGTATTAGATAATTTAGTAAAACCCTAAGAGAGATATACAAATTTTGAGATTTATAGTTGATTTTTATTTGTGTATTGGTGTTTAATCTGGAAGTAAGATTAGGTTATATATTTTTATGGAAATGATTGAGTGTTTGAGCGCTGATGAGCACATTGAACTATCCATGTGGCTGATAATCAAAAAACTCGGGTTACTGAATGGTTTCCGTTCGGCTGTAAGCTGTAGATGTTGGATTGGGAAATGGATAAAACCGTTAGGAACTAGACATCTTATGGAATCCGTACCATTTTGAATCGTCAAAATCGGACGAATATTGGTTTAGTGATGAATTTCCGAAGGTTGGTCAGAAATAGAGCCGAAGTTCGGGCTTAGTTAGATTAGGTGTTAAAGTGTCAATTCTCTTTAAAATTTTATGAATTTGAAAGGAAAGTAGAATTGATGAATATGTGGTTTTATAGGTTCTCCGATTTAGCAAGTGATCTACGAGCAATTACTAAGACGCCAGGTAAGTAGTGTATGCATG
The DNA here is from genome assembly GCA_022433055.1 of Begonia peltatifolia. Taxonomy (NCBI): domain Eukaryota; kingdom Viridiplantae; phylum Streptophyta; class Magnoliopsida; order Cucurbitales; family Begoniaceae; genus Begonia; species Begonia peltatifolia. The sequence goes on from CM039524.1 coordinate 6,004,983, forward strand.
TGCATTGCCCTTATGGGCCTACACCATGGGACGATAGGGATGTGTTGTATGTTTTACATGTTTTGTTTCAAACATGCGTCATGCTTTGAAAAGTGTAACGAAAATAAATTTGAGCATGGTTTTATGTGCGAACGTGAAGTGTGACGCGTGGCGGTGAGAACAATGTGTGTGTGGGCAGCTCTAGCCCCGTTGCTGGAGGAATTGGGACGGTGGTGAAGTGTCAAGGGATGGTGTGGCGAGTGTGTCTAGCCTCACCCTAGGATGGCTGTTGCGGTGTGTGTGTGGTGGTGAGAAACTCTGATCCTGTTGCTGGAGAAACCGAGATGGTGGCGACGTGCCAGGGGGATGGCGTGGATAGTGAGTCTAGCCTCACCCTGGAATGGTTGCTGTGTGAGGTGACGCGTGTGTGTGTAGCTTGTGGGCCTCGTTGCTGGAGAAACTGGGACAGTGGCGACGTGCCAGTGGACGGTATGGTGACAGAGTCCAGCTTCACCCTGGTGCGGCTGTGCAACGCGGCACAGATGGTGACAACATGAGTGAAGATGTAGAGACTGCATGTGATAGGATTGCATTGTCGATTTTATGTTTCATATTGCATTACTTACTGAGCGTTACGCTTATGTTTTGTGTTCTGTAGTATAGGTGCAGAGATTCCTACTGGTGAGTTTCGAGAGTCTAGGCAGAGAGAGTAGGCAGTTTGCGGCGTGCTATCATGTACCGGCGGGTGGAGTTTGTTAAGGCGACCCGACCCATAGAAAGTGTTTTGGGGGAAATGGTGAGATTTGAAGATTTATTGTGGAGTCCGTGTCAAATGTATAAGATTCTTGTATAGATTTTGTTGTATAGGTGGGTTTTGAATGTTAATAGTTGGGATGATGTATAGTCGTATTTTGAAACTACTTGGGAGATTATGATTTGAAAATTCAGGTTTTATTTCGTGGTTTAATGTATCGAGGCTCTTCGTCGTTCATTTTCTTTTGAGTTGAGTTTTTTCCTTAGACTGCTGATGCAAGATGTCGGCCAATATGCCTAGGTGTCGATCAAACTAGGCAAATGTCGACCGCGAGAGTCGACCTACGAGTATAGAACCAAACTAGGTGCCGACCTGTATCTTTAGGTGTCGATTGGTTAGTATAAAAATAGTGAGAGTGTCAACCTGTGAAGACAGGTGTCGACCGCTCTATAAGATAAACGTAGAGGTATCAACTACGAGGTTCGACCAGGACGGACAGAGAGGATCAGAGTGTCGACTGCTGCAAGTAAGTGTCGACCTGTGCAAACAGAGGCGACGGAGGTGCCGACCTATGTATATAGGTGTCGACCCTTGGGTGCAGAACGGGTCAGGTGTCGACTGGTGTTTACAGGGGTTGACCGGTTTTCTATTTATCTATTTTAAACCTTAACTCAGCAAAAATAAATGTGTTTTTTTTATTATGATTCATCCGCGGAGGTATCGTTTTTCGCTGCGTAAATCTTTGTAAAATGTTTTTAAACAAAGAATTAAATTTTGATACAAATTGGGTAATACGGAGAGACGGGTTGTTCGGTGTGGTATCAGAGTAAACCGAAAACTATAAGGGTTTTCAGTGCTTTGTTGTCGGGGTGCTACATTATTTTATCAGATAAATCTGATATGTTGTCAACGGTACAATTTTTGACAGAAGCGACTTTAAGGAGCTATTCATTTGTCAAAACACCTAGTTCTCCATTTAGCATTCTAAGCACAGTGATATCAAGCTTCACTTTGTTACAGATGTGTTAAAGTTTCTTGTAGAGAAAATTCTTTTAGCTCAAAATCTTTCCAATATGTTGGCCAAACCTTTCCAAGTAGTAAATTTGATTATTGCTTGTAATTGATTGAGATTAGACATCAAAATGACTCCTGATTGGAGTTTAACAGTAAGGCTATCCTTTTTCTTTTTAAACTTTAGAGTTTGCGTCAAGATGGAGAATTGTAGTGTGGCACGTCTTTTAAATTATTCATCCCAATATGTTTGTGTTTGATTCACTTGTGAGAGGATGTTTTATTTTTTTCCTTTGTATCGCCTATTGTTGCCCATGGTTAAGATTTGGTGTCGACTTTATGTGATTGCTATCTTTCTAATGTTGGTGGGATAATGATTCACATTAAATTATGCATCCTACGCTACTTTGTACATTTCTGTTGTGCTGCTCTCTGTTATAAGTGTTCTATGATGGTTAGAAGTGTTTTATTATATAAATTTGGTTACAACTGTACCTTAGACTTTCTCATTAGGTTGTATCTTGGTAGCCTTACAGTGGGCGCAGATACAAAGATTGTAATAATCTTTGCTTGTGTCTTATATTTTTCTCTGTCGTAGCATGTATTAATATCACTGTTTATCTTGCATTAATAAAATTATATTGAAAATAATGATAGAGAATAATATAACAAAATCCATTACTTAAATCAAACTAGACTAAATAAAAAAGTAGAAAAAAACTAATTGAGTTTTTGTTCGATTGTAAAATTAAATCATATCGATTGAGATTCTCGAACTAAACCAATAAGTCTTGTTCTCAATAATATATATTATAACATAATATTTAGAAAACAATTTGAAGTAAAAGTTGATAATACAAAAAAATAAAATAAAAATTATAGGGTCATTATTAATTTAAATCCTAAAATATGAAATTAATTTGAAGCAACCCCTAAATTAAAAATTCTAATAACGAAAATCTTAAGCTATAAAAAAGATAACAAATCAAATTCTAACAGGGATCGATCACTCCCCGTTCTAAATTTACAACACATACGGGTGGCCAATCGAAATTGAATGGCTCGCTGTTCTGTCCAATGCTTACGTAGCACTGGACATATTGAGTTGGGGTCGAAGTGAGAATGAAGATCTCTCGTTCAATGTACACCACACGTGATTCTACATTAGAGGAATGATGCTTTGACTGTCACAATAAAAATCTAAGCTATAGTCCTTCCTTTATTCTGTCCTTTGTTGATATGAACTCAACCTATGTAGTATAAAGTGTTATCAACCTTTGAAGACTAGACTTCCAAGTGAAAGCTCAACCACGAATAGTAAAAATGTACCCAAAAGCTCATCTTCTAGTGTCAAAGATGTGGAATCCCAGTACTCCTAGTATAATATTGTCTGCTTTGGTCTAGAGCTCGCACATATTTATTTTTTAGGTTAACCCAAAACGCATTGTCCTAGGTAGGAAAGATAACTTTACTTATAAAGTACACAATTTTCACTCTTCCAAACAATACAAATTTATACACCCCACTGGTATGGGGTAGACCCTCACAACCAACATAATTTTGGGTTTTTCTTGCCTTCATAGAGCGGGCTGCTACAATATCCCCCCTTGGGAAGTCGATGTTCCTATCGACCACACTTCTGATTTAGAATTGCTTTTGATACCATTTGTGTTATTTCTGGTATTCCTAATACAATAATATTCGTTTTAGGTTAGAGACCACACGGATTTGTTTTGGGGTTAGCCGAAAGCGCATTGTATTATGTAGGAAGATGAGTTCTACTTATAAAACACTTGATTTCTACTGTCCTAAGCGACGTAGGATTGTCCACCCTCATTGCTATGGGGTGGCCCTTCACAATAATCAAAATTTTTTGTTGTTCTTGCTTTGACATGGGCGGCTGCCACAAAGGCACTTTTCTTTGTCAGCATTGATGAATCCAGCAACTGTACATGTACTTGCATTCATAATACCAACATGTAAGCATATATTCAAAGAATTAGAGACATACCTCATGAGCCATTTTAGCATCTCCCAATGACTACTTTCTAGTTATGCCATAAAGTTGCTCAATATGCTTGTTGTAAAAGCCAAATTCGATCTCGTGCACACCATAGAATACATTAAGTTGCCCACCATATTTGCATATGGAATTCTAGTCATGAATTTCTTTTCTTCAACTCAATTTGACCTTTGAGCTTTTTGATAGCTTAAATTGAGTTCCTAAAGGTGTGTTAACCCCTTTAGCATTTCCAAATCAAATTGATGAAGAACCTTTTTGTCGTCTTTTTTCATTACTTCGAAGAAGAAATTGAGCCCAAAATGCTCAAGATCCAAAATATCCATAATTGCATAGGCAATTATATTAGCTTACCCAAACTTTTAAGTTAGTTTAGCTACTTTCCTACTTTGGTCTTTAGAGAGTTGATAATCAAAAGTGCATCATCCCACACACCAATTTTAGTTTCAACCTGACCACTCCAAAAACTTTCACTTTCTTGAGTTGATATATCATCATGCTTCACTTAGAGTTGCTCCACCTCAACTTGCACAGTCTCTACCATTTCAATACATTTTTTGTCCTTAATCTTAAAAGAAAACAACTTTTGTTGAAGAAAACATCTTGACTTATCAAAACTTGCTCCTGAGTTCCTTAAATCTTCCATAATTGATAATCTTTGACTCCATCAAGATATCCCAACACAATGCATTTAATTCCACAAAGCTAAAGCTTTCCTTGCTTTATATGTGCATAGGTGCACATCCTAAAACTTTTGAATCGTCATAAGTGGCATGATATCCATGCCATTCTTCAAATGGAGTCTTAAACTCAAGGGTGGTGGAGGGACAAAGATTGATCAAATAACATGTTTTCACTACTTCTGTCCTAAAAGACCTCGAAAGAACCGAAGTAAGAAGCATGCACCACCCTTTCTAAAGTTGTCTTATTCATTAGCTCATCAAGTCCATTTTTACTGATGTGTAAAGCCGACCGAATGATGACTAACAATTCCTTCACCCTTACAATATTTATCAAATTTTGTAGAACAAAATTTCATGCCATTTCCAATTCTTAGCTTCTTAATCTTTTTACCTGTTTGATTTTCCACAGTATTCTTCCTTCCCGTGAAGAGTTTCTTAATCTTTTTACCTGTTTTATTTTCAAAGTCTTCTTCCTTGCCATGAAGATCTAAAATACTTGATATTGATTTTTCATACAAAACACTCAAACCCTCTTTGAGAAGTCATTTATGAACGTCACAAAATAGTCCGCCCCATCTTTAGACAGATCTGAGTGTATGTAGTCTAAGATGCTCTGAGATAAATGTATTGATCTAGGAAACTTCACCATACTGCTTTTATCCAGGACACAACTTTCACAAATTCTTAACTTTGATGATTTATTGTCCTTGCCGAGAAGATTCTGTTTACTAAGTCCAATGAGACCTCTTTCACTAGTATGACTTAACTAAAGGTGTCATAGATTGGTATCACTAGAAATTGAATGTGCCTCACCAACAACTATAGTCCTTTTCAAAATGTATAACCCATTTTTAAAATTACCCTTCATTACTGTCATAATCTCTTTGCAATTTTTCATAATTCCCGATTCAACCTTTACCGTACAACCAGTAGAGTCAAGCATCTCAATTTACAATAGACTTCTTCTTGACTAAGGAACATACCTCACATGCTAAATGGTACGAAGATATCTATCACACATCTTAACCTTAATTGATCATTCTCCTTCAATTGTGCAAGATTTGTTGTTTCCCAACAACACTTTTCTTCCAACAGTGTCATTAAAATCTTGGAGCCATTCTTTTTTGGATGTCATGTGAAATGAACAACTTGAGTCCAAAACACACTATTCTCACGACTCCATCTTAAAAGATATCAAAACATATGAGAATCATACCTGTATGAACTAACCGAAGCATCCCCTTTCTCTGATTTCTCTTCTCCTATCTTGCGTTTATGCTCATAGCAATCCATTTTATAGTGCCCTCCATATTGCAAAAAAAGTACTTCCTACCTTGCTTTGATTTTGATCTTGATTGTCCTTAAGAATCTCTATACTCTCTTGCTCTTAGTCTCCCTCTAACCCAAAGCCCTTTCCCTTTAGAATTTTTCTTTCCCTCAATCTATTTTTGAAACTCTTGAGAATTAAAGGTTGCTTTAACCTCATCTATAGAACGTGGTATCCACAAAGTGTGTGAAAACTTTAAATACAAATGATTAGCTAATAAGCGTTTCATGTACAGTGCCTCCAACTTCAACTAAACTAATAGAGAAACCTCTCCTCGCTCACATCTCTTAACACCTCATCATAGAGACTTAACAATATAGCACTATGTGCATATAATTCCCCTTCATCAGCTTTTACCCTTTCGGTGATCTTTAAAGTCTGTATGGCATCCTCATCAATTGCTTGTACTAGTCCTTGTTGCACAAACAACGCCTTCACTTTAATTCTCCAAAGCTTAAAGTCATTATCCTTAATAAATTTATCCACATCAATATTTGCTATCTCTTAAACGTTTCTAGTCAATTATTTAAATTAGAAACAAACAAAATTTATAAGCAAATTAATCAAAA
>CM039524.1:6014470-6067228 GCA_022433055.1 Begonia peltatifolia
CGAAAAAGAAAGCGAAGACATATGGACGTGATTTTTACAAATTTTGAAGCGAGACTTGAACATGGAATCAGGAGAGAGATGGACAATTATTTCGGATCGACAAAAGGTATAATGCATTTCTAATTTTTATTTTAAAATAAGAGCATTTAGATAATTATATTGTTTTATGATGACTATGTTTTTCTTTCAAATATCAGGGGTTGCTGAATGTTGTTAAGACGAAATTACCTATAGCCGAACACTGCTTCTGCTTACGACATATGTATGCAAATTTGAAAGGCGTTTTTCAGAGCAGAACATATAGAGATACGATGTAAAAAGCAGCTAGGGCCCCCACACATTATCATTTCGAAATAGAAACGAAAAAATTACATCACCTTAACCCGGAGGCCCAAGAATGGCTTCGAGAAGAATAGCCTAAATATTAAGCTAGTCATGCTTTCTTTTCGATCCCTAAGTGCGATATAGACTTGAATAATTTGTTTGAATTATTCAATGCAGTTTTATTGCCTGCCAGAGACAAACTTATTCTCACCATGTTCGAGATTATACGAAAGTGCTTGATGACCTGCATTATCAAAAAATTTGAGAAGTTGGTCTAATCAACAGATCTCATGTGTCTCTAGATAAAGAAAAATCTTGAGAATCTAAAAATTTGAGCTCAAAATTGGAGTGCTCAGTTAGCGAGAGCTGCACGATTTGAGGTCAGTAACGACTACAAACAATACGTGGTCAACATGAAAATGAGTGTATACAACTGCACCAGGTGAGAGTTTACTAGAATCTCGTGTATCCACTTCATTCCCTACATGCATGTCCTGAGAGAGGCATTAAAAATTTATGTGCATCCATACTATCACCGAGTAAAATATTTGCAGATTTACTCACAATTTTATTCAACCTATGAGCGGCCCACAAATGTGGCCGCAAAGGCTAGATATGAAAGCACCCATCCCTCCTAGAAGATATTGTCAATCTAGTAGGTCGAAAAAGACAATAATGCGAGATATCGATGAGTCATCGAGATAAAAAATTAGTAAGAAGGGCTCAAAGATGTCGTGTGCTATATGTCGGCAATAAGAGCATAATAGTCGCACTTGTTCTAACTGAGTATCCACTTCAGTTGCTGTTTTGTAAGATACGTTTATGGATTTCAATGCATTTGAGAAAGATGCAAAAATCTACAACGCATGGATGAGGCTAAAATTATTAATTGTAATGTTTGAAATTTGACAATTAATTAAACAATTTATTAAAAGCGTAAATAAATTTATTTAGTTAATCAAGTTAATTAATTAAAGAAATTATTACATGAGTTAAGTATTTTATTTAATAAAACAATTCATTAAACACGATAATTAATTTATTAATTAAATAATTTATTAAACACTTAATTTAATTAATAAAACAATTCATTAAACACATTAACTAATTTAATTAAAAATATTAATTACTTAAACACATAAAAACATTACTTAATTTAATTAATAAAACAATTCAATTAATTTTAGGGTTAAGAACATTAATTTAATTAATTAAACACCTAAATAAATTTATTTAGTTAACCAATTTATTAATTCAAGAGATTATTATACACGTTAAGCACTTTTAAGTAATTAAATCAGTTAATTACTGTAATTAATTAAATACATTACTTAGTTTAATTAATTAAAAGATTCATTAAACACGTTAATTAATTTTAGGGATAAAAACATTAATTAATTAAATAATTTATTAAACACGTAAATAAATTTATTTAGTTAACCAATTTAATTAATTAAACCATTTATTACTTTAATTAATTAAATACGTTACTTAATTTAATTAATTAAACACATTAATTAAATTAATTAATTACGGGTGTATAGTAATTACAAAATATATATTAGTTATGGATTACTTAATGAAAAAGAATTAGTCAATTGTTTTGTGACTCTCCTACAGCTATGTTCAAATAATTCCTGCATATTCAAATAATAAGTATATACCCAACAACTAAATCCAGTAAAATATAAAATATATGATACTACAAAAAGTGAATTAAAATGACAAATAGATAATAAAGTAGAGTAAAGTGCATTACAAGAAATACACGAAATCAAGAAAAATACAACATAAACTAAACTACGGTCAGAGTGTGACATGGTCGTCATCACGGTCTTCACTCCTCTTGGGTAGCCTATCCTCGAACTTTTCTAGCCTACGATCCAGCATGTCAACCTAGTCCTCAATCGTGTTCCACCTCCTCTCCATCTTGTTGAACCAATACTCGAGCCTCCCCTCTCGCCTTTCTCACACCTCCTGGGGGTACAATGGTGGCACAGTGGCGTCAGTGTTCTCGGCGCCTGTGGTGTCCTCCATCGAAATATCTTGAGATTTAGAGCCTCAAGAATCTTCTTTGGGCATTCAAGACCCGTCGACTTCAACTAGGCCAATCCGAGTAAGATGAATCATAGGTCGAATGTTGTGTCGCTATAGAGCTTCTCCATTATATAGAGATCCATCCAGCTAACGAGATCTCTATGTACATCCTTTGGCAACATGGTGTGGCTAATCAGGTTGTAAAGAACTCACGTCTTGACGTTCAAAGACTTTGATTTCGGCTTCACGAACCCTCCAATATTTGAATTGCAGTGGATTTGCCTCAGGAACTCTAGTCTCTCTGTTGTCTTGGCAAAATCAGACTATCGAGAAGCGTGATAGTATTTCTCCGCGTCTTCTTCGACAAATTCGAGCAATTCGTTGATAACACTAGTAGAGACGACAATATTTGTACCAAATAGGTACGACTCCAAGCACCCTGATCTCCTGATACTAACCAAGTTCACATAAATAAGCGAACACGCTCTCCCCGCATGTCGTACACTCCTTACAATGAGATGTTGTCAAACATCTCTTTGATGATCAATGACTCTCTCAACTGCAAAAGTTGACAGTCTTTTTATAAATAATCGAGCAGTTTAACGTATCCCGCTCGAATTACTCATCACATCTCCGGTTTCGAAATTCCATCGGCGGCGGATGCGACTCTTTGTCTAGCACCCAATTTGATAGCCCAGCTCGGTTTGTCATCCGGGGAACCTTCCGACCAACAAAAGTTCTAGGGGCCATTTTTCAGTTTTTGGGTTTTTTTGGATTTTCAAAATTTTGGGATTTTTGAAATTTTTGACGATAAGTGTAGCTTGGATTTAGGAATTTTTAATACAAAAAAAACCCTAAATCTATCGATTTTGGCAATTTTCAGCTCGGTTTTTTTTATTTTTTCAGGTTTAGGCTTAGTTTTGGTATTTTCACAAATACAACCCTCAGGTTTGGAAGAATTTGGCAAAAATGGTTTGGCTATGACGATTTCGGCATTGGTTTTGACAATTTCAAGGTCGGTTTTGACGATTTGGGCGTTCAATTTTTGGATTTTTTCGGGTTTAGGCTAGGTTTGAGATTTTACCAACAAAAGTGCTCAGTTTTTGCTGATTTTGGTGATAAATGGTCAGATCTGACGTTGCGGGAGTGATGTCGGGGGTGGAGAGCCCCCGTGCACATGCGGGGCACACTCTAGCGCGAGGGCTCTCCATCCCTATATAGCCCTCGCGTTGACCGACTGTGTCATTTGAGATGGTCGATCGTTTGCCACGCTAGATGCACGAGGAGAAAGCCTCTAACAACGCAATCAACTGTGTAAGGCAAACAGTCAACCGTTGTCTTCGTAAAATCAAGCGTGGAGGCATATCAGTCGATTGCCAAACTCTTTTTTGAATGTTTTTTTATATGCGAAGTTTTTTTTTGGTTCGGTTTAAAATTTTGAACATTTTTTTACGTCTTTAAAATAACTTTTTTGAATTTAACCCTTTCTAAAATAAGCTCTCGCACGTGACATAAAAAGTCATCCTTGACACAACTGTGGAGCATCACATCAAGTCGGAATCATAATTTCTTCCAAATGTCTTAAAATTTTGGTACTAAATAAACGTATATTAAAACTTACTTGGAAAACCTACAAATGGGAAGTTACAACAACTTTGACCCCTAGACTATATTTCCCTCCCTCCACTTTATGGTAAATCATGAAATATTGTCATTTTTTTTAAAATTATATTTCCTACTATCGAACAACTTTTTACGATGGCAGATACAATATTATTAAATGCAAGTAAAACTGACCTAACTTTTCACGCAAGAGAGCAGCATCCTTTCAATCCTTTTAAATATATCCTCATGCGCCTTCGTATCCTAATAAGAACCAAAAGACATGGCAAAAAGGCAAAGCCATGGACCCTCGTTTGGACCACAAGACTCATAAGCTAAAGAAGTTGATAAGTTCCACTTGAGTCGCTCTCAAAATTCAACCACTACCATCCAAACATATTGAAATACACCCACCCACATTAATTTTTCCAACTGATCTCCACTTTCCTGTTAGTCTTCTTATAAACCCTACACTCGGTTCGCCAATGGCAGCTGCGCTCAAACATTAGCCCATCTTCTCCCTCCATGGACTGGTTCTCATGGCTCTCGAAAACCTCCCTCGATCCAACCCTTATTTATGAGTACGGGCTCGTGTTCTCACGCAACGAGCTTCAGCTCGACGACGTCTCCTACTTCAACCATGAGTTTCTTCAGAGCATGGGAGTTTCTGTTGCAAAACACAGGCTGGAAATCCTCAAGATTGCCAAGAAAGAAAATGGTGGATTGCATGAGAAATCTGCGCTCGTCTCAGCTTTCAGGAAAACCAGAAAGTGTTTGAGAAAATGTCTCCACAAGTTGGGTTTTCGCGAGGAAGAAGAAGAAGAAGAAGAAGAATCAATTGAAGACAAGGCTGTGCGTTTCCCTGAACTGACTTATTACACAGAGCAAAGGAGATCTAGAGATTTCTCGAGAGGGCCGAAGACTGAGGATTTCAAGCAGCAGAGATCGACGCCCGGGACTAAAGAAAGAGCAATTGCCTTCTCAGGACCGTTGGATGGAACTGGTCAGCCAAGGTTGATGCCTGCCACGAAGAGCTTGAAGCTATCTGGACCGCTTGATGGGAAGCTGATAGAGAGATTGTTGATTAAGAGGAGCCCAAAATGTTCTGGGGCATTAGATCGAAGAATCTTAAGAAGCCCAAACATAACTGGGGCCCATGGAAGAACTCTCCAAGATTGGTTTGTGGGCCCAAACAAAAGCCCAAGAGTGTCTGGTTCATTGATTTGTAGTCATTGTAACAAAGAGAGAGTGGAGTTTGAAGAGGACGATCCTTATCTTTGGGCTTCTCTGTTTCAAGATATGAAACCGACCTAATTATTTCTTCTTCTGTTTCATAGAAACCCTAATAAATACGAACACGATGATGCTTTATATCATATGAGCATATCCCACCGTGTGATTAGGTAAAGTTTTCCACTGATGCAGAAGTCGTTTAGAACATTTTGATCCCTCAAGTGCTATTCCAAAATGGATTTAAAATCGAATAACCAAAAATTAAGCCAAAGAACAGTGAAAAATAGAAGAATTAAGTTCATAGTTCTAATAATGTTCTTTAAAGGTAATGGCGTCTATTGAGTCAAGATCATAATAAAATTGAGTTGTTGCTAACATCTTTAATAAGTTGGACAAATGGGTAATAATAGCCTTTTCTTCTCCATGTGCTGATTAATTGACTCCTAATCTAGAAGAATCCTGACAAGATTGAAATGACAATTCATAAAATTATGATGTTATATTTTAATCTTATATTTGATTTGTGTTATACATTAACACGATAAATTATAAATAAAAAAAATTATAAATTACCTAAATTACTGAATGAAAATCTTATAGAAAACTCAGTGTGATTGTAATATTAAATTACCGTTACCCTTTACATGTTTTAAGAAATAAGGCTAATTACATGATGATTAATTATTAAACAAGGCATTATAATTATTGGTAATAATGCTCCATTAGTGTTATTTTTATAGTTGAGATGGCTTATGTTATTGGGCATAAATTTAATTCTTGGGCGGTTGAGAGGCCTAACAGGAGACAAAGCATCAAAGAGATATCGAGAAATCTTGAGGCTAAGCTAGGGAGATTGTCAGTAATACAAATGCAGAAGAAGAGTACTGCGGAAGAAATCAGTAAGCTGGTAGCAGGTTTGTTATCGATTGAGAACCTTTTGTGCTGCATCATTTTGTTCTCTAAGTTCTTGAACAAGAGTTCGGTAATCTTCGTGTATTTAGCCTTGGCCGGGGCTGTAATATCTCAACTGTTACGTTGGGAATAAAAGAGAGTCAATATCTTTCCGAGTGGACGTGAGCTTGTAAAGATTGGTTTAACAGTTTTTTGCGATTATATTTTTCTCTTGAGAAATTTTTATTACTCTCATTTAAATAGACGAGTGCCTTTTGAAGGGGATAGAAAAGAAAATCAGATTTGAGAAAATTCTGAGTGAATGTGAGAGAAAATAAGAAAGAGAAAAGTGAGGACGATAGCTCGGGATTCGGTACTTCTCTTGCAAAAGAATATCTAGTTTTCTGAGTGGATGTGGGTCCATGATCTTGAAAGATTCTTGGACTCAACCACTATGAAATTTGCTATATTTAGTCTCCGTTTATTTTCTAGCTAACAATATTTTCTCTGATTATCTTGTGCTGTCCATGAGTGCAATAAGGCATTTTATCTTGCTTCCTTGAAGAAAATTAATATGTTTTCTCAACTAACAAGTTTTATGGCGTGAAAAAAGTCATGTCACCTTCTACGTTACTTGGTCCCTAAGTTCTCTTATTCATAAAGACTTAGAATTATAACCACTCTTTAGTTATTAGCCATTATATTTGCTTAATCCTAACGATATTGCACAGCCTCACCGAAGCATATGAATTAGAAATACTTGTTTTTTACTTGCCAACCCTCAGAGTTATCTATATGAATTGGAAAGAGTTTTAAAGATAAAAATAGAAAATTTCTTCTAAATTTTCCTGTGCTTACTTCTGTTGGGAGCTTTTTTTATCCTATAATAGAGATCGAGTTTGTCATTGTGCTCTTTTAATAGAGAGAAGTTGTAATTCGACTTTTGAAATATCAAATTACTTCTATACTTATCATTGTTTATCTCGGGTTCATCAATTCTTTGTAGTTTTCTCAATTTTATTTTTTGTATGTTCAATCTTGGTAGCAAAACTTGAAAAACGAAAAAAACATCTATTCAATAACAGTTTAATCCATCAAACTCAACAATAATCAAGCAATCAAGCAAGAGTGAATTACAAACACTTTTAACATGGAAAATTCCAAAATAGGTATTAAATCACGGGACCCGATCTAGGTGCTTAAAACATCCATTATCAAGCAATAACAATGGGTACATCAAGGTCACAAAATAACATCATCATTTGCTTCAATAGATGATACGAGTAAATAAAACTCATTGAACCACCCCATTCTATTGCTATAGTTAGCAGCACTATAAGACTTTAAAACTCTAGGAAGATAGATAGGAGATAAAGCCAATGCTTTTAGTTTTATTTTAATTCTCTGTATCTTCCTTCTTTTCTTTCTGTCTATTGCCTAAGACGACCTCCTTCACCAAACACTACGCAAACAAGTCTTCTGCATTTGAAGCTTCCATAGCAAGCTTCTTTTTTTTTTTTATTTTATTGTTGTTTGTTGGGTCATTGCCCTTTATGATCCAAAACTCTCCTTCCGGCTCATGTGTTGGGCTCGAACAAACCCGCTATTTAAATATCTTCCTCCAAGTTACCATGAAGGAATGCAGTTTTCACATCAAGTTGTTCGACCTCCAAATTCAAACGTGCAACTAAACCAAAAGCAACTCGAATCGAAAACATCTTCACCACACCGGTGAGAATATTTCTTCAAAATTGATTTCCTTCTTCTAACCGTACCCTTTCACAACTAATCGAGCGTTGTATCTTTGCTATGAGCTAGCATTTTCGATCTTCAATTGGTAGACCATATGTTTTTGAGCGCTCTCTTGCCTTGTGGTAACTTCAGCAAGTCATAAGTGTAGTTTTCGTAAAGAGATTGCATCTTCTCTTCCATGGCTTTCAACCATTCTTTCTTCTCATCAATGAAAATTGCCTCTTCATAAGTGTTTGGCTCTCTGACATCTGTGAGTATCACATACTCATTTGAAGTATATCTCGTCGAAGTGCGCTGCTCTCTAGTGGATCTTTTCAAAAAGAAGTTTGTCTGGCAATTCTTGAACCTCTTCTTTGACTTCTTAAGTCTATTAAACTTTATAAGCTATGGGGATTTCGCCATTTGTAGGATCGGTATCATGCTTCAGTTCTGCTCCCTTTAATCGGAATGCACTGCAGGTGTAGAAATTGGATCCAAATCGATCTAATAATCACTGTACCTGTTTGCCATTTTTGCTTTATCAATGTCTTTGATGCCTTGGTCTTTCACAAACATTGCATCTCTACTTTAGACAAGCTTTTTCTGCACCAAATTTTAGAACATGTATCCAAACGCACTAAGACCATAACCAATAAACGGACACAACCTTGTCTTCACATCGAGCTTCAGCCACTCGTCTTTCGAAATGTAAACAAAGGCCTTGCACCCAAAGATGCGCAGATGATTATAACAAACTTCTTTTCCTGACTACATCCTATCCGGACTTTTGAAATTCAACAGAACACTCGGTGTGAGATTGAAAACATGAACTACTGTACTCAAGGATTTACCCCAAAAAGACTTTGGTAATTGTGACTGCGAAAGCAAACATCTCACCATCTTAACAAGTGTTATGTTCATTCTCTCAACTAACTCATTCAACTGAAGATTCTTCAGAGTCGTCTTTTGATGCCGAATACCCTGCACTCTGCAATGCTCATAAAAAGGACCACAATATTCACCCTCATTATCTGTATGGATGCATTTGAGTTTTACGTTTTTTTTCTCTTTCCACCCAAGTATGGAACTGCTTGAAGACGTCTAGTACTTGATATTTTGACTTCAACATATACATCAAAATCTTCCTTGAATGATTGCCGATGAAAGTCACAAAGTACATCACACCGCCAAGTGTTTTTGTCTTCATCGGACCGTACACATTGGAGCAGACCATATCGAGTATGCCTGGTTTCTGTGAATGAGAAGCTCTATTGAAGGCTACTCTAGTTTGCTTGATTGCTTGCCAAACAATGAACTCACCGCTTTAGAGAGTCAGCAAAATTTTGAGATTCCCATGGTGTTGTTGTTCACATGTCATGCCAAGATTCGTCCTATTGATTGATTTTCTTTGCACTTTAAGTTTTTGCCAAAACAGTGAAGGTTAATCTAGCCGATTGCATTTTGGTGTCTTTTCAAGGAGTATATATTTGATTTGAGTGCGATCAATTACACTTACCATAATACTATTCATACATATAAATAATTTCATGATGTATGGTTTGAGTATCTATTCTATGCATACATTTAATACATATAAATACATACTAATAATGTATAAAATGTTAACCATACAAATTTTGTTAATTAACAAACAAAATAATGCATAAATTATGTTCATACATTTATCTAGACATTCTTTATTCTTGTGACAATTCATGTTAAAAATAAAGATAAAATGGTTATCAAACTAGATTAAAAATGCAAGTAAAATATTTTTAAACGTCGACGTTCGAGCATCCTCTCTTCAAGTGCGGGTGTCTGCTTTAGTATAATTTATGACTTATTGCTATTTGCCAGACGTCCTTCTCAGACCATAAAAGCCCGGTCATAAAACACTTAACATATTTTTACATCTCTAGGCATCTACATCAAACCCAGAAACCAACTCTCGTGATTTTGCTTCCATCGGGGATGTGCTTAACATCTTTCAAAAACAAGGTGCTGCCATTGTTAGTTTCCAAATGCACGTCTCTCATACCAATGGCTTTTCCAATGCCATTATTTCTCATCCTTATACTTCTAAAGTCAACAGAAGTGTAGGACGTGAAGAAATTCCTCCGCGAAGTAGCAAGTATCGAAACGCCACTATCAATCACCCAACCCATATTTTGGTAGCGAGATTTATGACATCTTCATCGTACACAATATAGAATCCTCGGTA
The DNA here is from genome assembly GCA_022433055.1 of Begonia peltatifolia. Lineage (NCBI taxonomy): Eukaryota > Viridiplantae > Streptophyta > Magnoliopsida > Cucurbitales > Begoniaceae > Begonia > Begonia peltatifolia. The sequence goes on from CM039524.1 coordinate 6,024,510, forward strand.
GCCGTGGCTACCTTTTCGCCTGTATCACCCTCTTCGATATTCTTTTCTTTTTCCTGGACATTCGTATTCTCTCGAAGAAACTTTTGACAAAATCTCTTGATATGACCTTTCATGTCACAATAATGACACTCAAAGTTGGTGTATTTTCCTCACTTGCTTTGACTTCAGTTTTTATTACTCAGACCTTTGCTTTGACTCCTCCTTTTGTTTTCGATGATTAGGGCGTCTGATTATGAGGAAGAACCCGTCGACTTTCTTCTCATCTACTCATTCAGAATACTACTCTTGACTATATCCATAGCTAAAACACCATCTAGGGCCGAGTTGGATAACAATATTCTGAACGTCTCCCACGAGTTCGGTAAGGTTCCAAAAAGCATCAACCATTGAAGTTCTTCATTAAACTTGATTTTTATTTTAGCCAACTGATTGATAATTTCCTAAAATATATTCAAGTGATCGGTCATTTCTTTTTCATTTTGGTACTTCAACATTAGAAAATGCGTGACAAAAAACAACTTGTTGTTGCCGCTCTTCTGAGCGTACAACTCCTCAACCTTTTTTTCATAAGCTCTGTGCGTTCTTTTTCTCACCAACATGGTTGACGCCATTATCGTCCACCCATTGCTGAATGTAACTGGACACTTGACGATGACACAATTCCCATTCGACGTTAGATTTATCCGCTGACTTCGCACAATCAAATACGGGCAAATAATTGTCTTTTACATAGAGAACATCATTCCTTTCCCTTTCCACACATGATAGTTGGAGTTGTTCAATGTAACCATCCGACTTAAGTTACTTTCCATGATTCCAACACGTCACTCAAACTACGACCTTGCTCTAATATCAATTGAAAAACAAGAAAAACACCTCTTCAATAACAGTTTAATCCACTAAACTTAACAATAATAAAAAACCACGGGCCCATATCCAACTGCCTAAAAAGTCCACTATAAAACAATAATGGGTACGTCAAAGTTACAAAATAACATCATCATCTACTTCAATAGAATACACAATAATAAATAAAACTCACTAAACCACCCTCTTCTATTGCCATAGTTAAGGAGGATGGAGTGGAGATAAAGCCAATGCTTTTAGTCTTACTTCAATTCTCAGTATCTTCCTTTTTTTCTCTCTATGTCTATTATCCAAGATAACCCCCTTCACCAAACACTTCGCAGACAAGTCTTTTGTACTTGAAGCTTCTACAACAAGCTTTTCTTTTATTTATTTTATTGTCGTTTGTTTGGTCATTGCCCTTTATGATCCAAGCCCACACAATTGGGTCCGGATCTCAACAAAACTTTCTAGCATTGGTTTTATAGCTCAAGTATGCTACCAATTTTTTATACATTGGTTGGATCTTCTTAGTAGGAAAAAATATTTAAACAGAAGGTGATAAAATTTGAAATAAATACATTAAGAGTAATTTCTCAATCGAAAAAGTTAAGATGCAGGCAATCTTTAAAAAAGAAGATTGTTTGGAAGTGATAGAAGAAAGCAAAATAGAGATCGCACGCCATAGCAAATAGAAGAGAAAGAGTTGTATCGTTATCACCAATCTAACTTAGGCCTACCTGAGCAAGTATTGTCGAGCATAGATGAGACTATGCAAAGATCCAGAGAAAGGCCTAACAGAATGTCGGATCGGACAACCTGATTATTGAAGTCCACAAGTTTGTCCAAATCTAAAATAAAGTCAAGGTTATAAAATCTCACTTAACTCCAAAAAAAAACATGGATGAATCCTGTACTAGGACTAAAAACTCAATTTGACATCTTGAACTTTTTGTTTTCAATAGTAAAGGCTTAAAGTGTCGACTAGTGTGGATGACTGGTCGACACTTAGACGATTTTTAGCAATGGGAAGTCGCAGAAATCGCCTGTACTCACCGTTTCTCACCTCCATTCGACCAAATAACTTATCTACACTTAAATAAATCAGAGACAAAACACGAATTTAAGTTTCTAAGTTCAAATTTAATTTGCATAAAAGTCTCAAACTTTACCATAAAATACGGAAGGGAAAAACTTATCCCCACTTGAAACTCCTTTACAAGAGTTGTTGCATGAATTCTCTAGAACACAATTTCAACCTCTAAAGCCGACGGTTTGCGAACATATTTGACTTCTCTCCCCCTCTCTCTTCTGCTTGCTACGGCGCACCAAAATGAGAGAAAAGAAAAATAATTTCCTTTCTTTTTTATTAAAATATTAATTTATTTAGTAAATAAAATATAAATTAATATATGTCATATCTTAAATAAAATTCTTAAACTATGAATAAGCAAAACTTCAATGTTTCCAAAATCTTAACTCAAGATAAATAACAAATTACCCATATTATTTTCACAAATTTAACCAAATGGTAAATTTTCTAAATACTAATGTACCAATAAATTCATTGTGGCCACAACAAGACAAAGCAGGTCAACCTATGAGACGTGAACCATCTTTAACGTGAAAAATTAATATGTGGAGTTTAATTACTTGAAATTACCAATTTTTATGTACTATGACCAAGTTTTATGGAATCAACTCTTCTCAGCAACAAAATCTTCTTAGAAAGAAGACTCCAGAGTTTCCAAATGCAAGCATTTGCTTTAATGGCAAATCACATCAATACCAAACGTAAATGAGCATGCTTAGCTTCTACTTCATAGTGTACGAGACTCCTATCATCAATTTGACTAACAATATTCTCTCAAACCATCTAGTCTTTTAGAATGTTGCTGTTGTTTTTTGGAAGAAGAACACAATTGCAAAATTAATGAGGACAGGTTGACAAGATCATAGCAAGCAAGCGCAGTTGACTGCAACAAGGAGATCACTAGAATAAGGTCCTAAGAAGAGCCTAAATCATGGTAAATCCAATTCAAGTATGAAGAAGAATATCTAACACTACAATTGTGGTATGAAACCTAACACGTCATGTTTTACATCATGTTGAATTTTTTTACATTATATACGTATGATGATTTAACACGTCTACTTTTAGCATACATGCTATCACATTTGATTATCGAATGTAGTCTCCAACTGTATCAGACCCATGATATAAGTCATTTGTTTTTTGTGGATTTTCAATTGAGTAATAAGGTGTTTGAACATTATATGATATATATTGAGGTAGCTCACGATGTCGTGCCCTTGAGTGAAATCTCTAACATGATTAGAATGTTATATGCTACATCTCGACTAGTCTCTGGACTGTCACTTCTTCCTTGTATGCTTTCAAGTAAGAATGGGTAAGGTCCATGATTTGACCTAGTTTAACCGAGACTGTTTTTTACAAAAAAATGATGGTGACACCAATTTCTTATACGCTGATATATATAGATGAATTTAACAAGCCATGATAGTCATTACATTTACCTCAGACGATGGTAAAGTTAGGTATAATAAGGCAATAATAAAAAGAAATGTTTTTTGGTTGCTATCTATCTTATGGTCTTAGGAGCCAGCTGGCACCAGACCTCAAACAAAGAATGATTTCCTAAACATAAACCAATCCTAGGAGTATCTATAACTATAAATAATGATCGTACTTTGGAGATTGATGGTATTGAAACAAATTGAAAATGTATGATAGTACAATATGCACTATCAAAAAAGTATTGTATGCAAAAAGCCTAAAAAATAATATGTTGTCTTTGGGTGTAAAATGCATGTTGAAAATAGAAAAAGGAACAACAAATATGTATGATTAAAAAACAGATACCACAAGATGGAGAAGCAAATGCTGCATCATCAAGTTCTATTAAACAAAAAAATCAACTATCTATGTAATAATGAGGTATGAAAATTCTCTTAGAACATCTTTATGGCTCAAAAAGGTATCTTTATCCTTTTATGAGCATTATTATATGTAAGCAACAACGCAAATTGAAGTTAAGTGGTTCCGGTGCAAAAAACAAAGTTATCTTAGAGCTTGTTCATTCTAATAATTTGACAATCACTAGTTTGTCCCCAGGAGATTCAAGATACTTTGTATTTTTCATTTATGATTACAATAGTAGATGTTGGGTGTATCGAGTAAAAAATAAAAGAAATTGTCCTTTTTGTTTTCAAAGAATTTGAAGTGCGAGTCAAACTTGAATTCGGGAAAACTAGCAAGTGCCAAAGATCATATTATGGAGGGGATTATACTGGCGAAGAGTTTAATGCGTTTTGTGAAAAGGAAGACGTAAAAGTCGGTTAATAATTGTATATAATCCTCAACAGAATGAGTTCCAAGGTGTATGAAAAGCTTTGTTGGAGAAATAAAACAAGGCACTAATAAGAACTACAAGTCTAAACCAGTGATTTGAGGCTGAAGTACAAAAAAGCATCTGTCATGGGATAGATAGATCTCCATCAACAACTATTAAATTGAAGACGCAGATGGATATGCGGACTGTTAAATTCGCTAATTATTCATCGTTTCTTGTATTTGGTTTTTTGTACATGTAAGGTATAATTATGAAAAAATAGCAAAGTTGGACCAAAATCAAGGAAATATGATAGAATCAAAGAGTATCACCACGGATCTGTTACAATTAGACACTCTAATCCAACATGTAAAGAATGATTGAAAAATATGAAAAAAAAAAAATACAGAGATTTATAGTAGTTCACTCTCGTTGTGAAATCTACGTCCACTAGCCGCTTACAGATTTCAGTAAGATAAAAACAAGTTGCAATAGTTTTGCTTCACACTCTCTGACTCGCTCCGATAAGCTATGTACGCCTTTATATAGTAGACAAATTAGGGTTACAGAATAATAGAGTAAATATAACCAAAATACCCCTCAACACTTGAGTAGGCTCCACAACTCAACAATCTCTCAATTGGAGACTAATCTCATCATCTCTCCATCTGTAGCAGCTTCATTCATATATCTCATCCAAGAAGTCCGACTGAAGTTGTGCCACAACTTCAGTTTATCACTCGTCATAATTTTCGTCAACATATCAGCTAGATTCTGACACTCTAGGATCTTCTCAAGCGCTAATACTCTATCTTCTAATGTGGATCCGATGAAGTGATAATGCACCTATATATGATTTGTCTTGCCATAATAAATCGGGTTCTTTGCCAAATGGATTGCACTTTAGTTGTCACAATGCAATACACTCCCATCGTAGTTTAGGCCTAACTCATATAAGAAAGACTGTAACCATATAATCTCCTTTGCGGCTTCTGTCATCGTAATATATTCAGCTTCACAGTTAGAAAGAGTGACTACATCTTGAAGCCTAGAGACCCAACTGATTGCGGTACCACCTAAGGTGTAGACATACCCAGTCTTGGCCTTACTATTATCAATATCACCACCGTTATCAACATCAACGTATCTATCTAGACCCAAGTATGACTTTTGAAAATATAGAGCAAACTCTGAACTTCCCTTCAAGTAACGCAAGATCCACTTTACGGCTTCCCAATGTTTCTTTTTTGGATTACTCATAAATCTGCTTACAACTCCCACTATATGTGCAATGTCTGGTCGTGTGCAAACCATCGCGTACATAAGATTACCAACAACAAAGGTATATGGAACCGTAGCCATGTAGTTATTCTTTTCATCAGTCGAGGGCGACTGATCTTTGAATAGTCTGAAATGACTAGCCAACGATGTAGTGACTGGCTTAGCATTGTGTATCTTGAACCTGCTAAGAACCTTATTCACGTACTCTTCTTGTGAGAGTTTAAAAACCTCCTTATCCCTGAAGATCCTCATATCAAGGATTTGTTTTGCAGCACCAAACTCTTACATTGCAAACTCCTTAGATAACTTCCTCTTTAGCCTGTCAATCACGTGCAAACTTACTCTAGCAATTAACATATCATCAACGTAAAGAAGCAGAATAATATAGGAGTTATCAAATCTTTTGATGTAGCACCAGTGATCAGCTTCACATCTCACAAAATTGTTACCTTTCATGAAGCTGGCGAATCTCCTGTACCATTGGCTTGGAGCCTGCTTCAAGTCATACAAGCTCTTCTGAAACTTACACATAACTTCTCTTTATCTTTCACCTCGAAACCTTGTGGTTGTCGCATGTAGATTTCTTCATCTAAATTGCCGTGAAGAAAAGTAGTTTTCATGTCCATCAGCTGATGATGAAGGTCTTCTTTCACAACTAAACCAAAGACAGTTCTGATTGTCGTCAATTTCACCACTGGTGAAAAGATCTCAGTGTAGTCAATACTTTCTTTTTATTGGAAACTTTTGACAACCAATTTAGCCTTGTACCTCTTGCTCTCATCATGTTTTTCTTTAATTCAGTAAACTCACTTATTGTGCAGTGCTTTCTTACTCATCGATAATTCAACCAATTGCCAAGTTTGATTTGACTTCAACGAGTTCATCTAATCTTTCACGGTTACCTTCCATTTAATCGAATCATCAGACTGTGATGCTTCCTCATAAGATTCTGATTTGGCTCTGTCGATCAGCAGGATGTAATTAAGAGACGGAGACCATTTATGGACTGATTTACTGATTCTGGATGATCTTCTCAATTCTACAATTGGCGTTTGCAAATTTACCTCTAGAGCCACATTCTCATCAACTTCTTCTTCAACAATAACCAGATCTTCTTTGACCTTTGGAGTATTATCAGCTGAAAAATCTCTCAAGTTGACCATAATAGACTCTTTCAATATAGAACTCCCACTGTTAGAAGTCTTAACAACATCTTTGTAAAGTATCTGTTTGTTGAAGATGTTGTTCCCACTGCGAATGATTTTTCGATTTTTATTATCTTAGAAACGTTAACCAAAGTCGGCGTCACCATAACCAATAAGAAAACACTTCATAGATTTCGAATCAAGCTTACTTTTATTAGAATCATTAATGTGAACATACGATAAGCAACCAAATATTTTCAGAAAAGAAAAGTTTACTTTTTTATCACTTCAAGCTTTTTCTAGAATTTTGAAATCGAGAGGCACAAAGGGTTCTCTGTTGATCAGATAGGCTGTAGTGTTGATTGCATCTGCCCAAAAGGTTTTAGGCCGCCTGGCGTGCAATCTCATGCTCCTTGCATATTCATTTAGCGTTTTGTTCATCCTTTCAGCTACTTCATTCTCTTGAGGTGTTTGAAGAATAGTCTTCTCCATCTTTACCCTCATTCATAGCACAATACTCTTTGAATTGGCATCGATGTACTCGCCTATGTTGTCGGACCTCAAACATATCACCTTCAGGTTCGTTTCATTGTCAACCAAAGCCTTCCACTTCTTAAAAACACTAAATACATCAGATTTGTCCCTCATGAAGTAAACCCATACCTTTCTTGTTGAATCATCTATGAATGTCACATAGTAGTGTGATCCACCAAGAGTAGAAACGAGTGCGGGTCCCCACACGTCGATGTACACCGATTGCAGTCTTTTCTTCTTCAACTCCTTCCCAACCTTTAAGAAACTGACACATTTCTATTTCCCAAAAATGCAGTTTTCACATAGCTGATGCTCGACAGACTTTAACTCTGGAATCTGACCATCTTGACAAAAAGCTTCATTCCTTTCTCACTCATGTGGCTCAACCTGCAATATAGCAACTCTGTGTTCTTCGCGTTATCAACAACAACAACTGTATCTCTGCATGTAGTAGTCATGTAGAAGGTTCCTGTTATGTGACCTCGAGCGACGACCATCGCTCTTTTAGTTACATTGCAATCACTATTTCCGAAACTGATATTGTGACCTTCACTATCAAGTTGTCCAACCGAAATCAGATTTCGCATCAACTTTGGCACGTGTCTCACTTTACTAATCTTCCAACAGATTTGTTTTCCATCTTCAAAGAAAGGGCATTGGTACAAAGTGGTTTATAGAATTATGCAAGATGGTAATGACAAAGTGAAGCTTTATTGTGCAAAATTAATGGTAAAGAAATACGCTCAGAAAGAAGGCATTTGGATAATGTTGACTTTTCAATCTCAAAATGTGTCCTATTAAATATTACATCAAGACCATACTTAACATAATATATGGACTACAAAATGAGTGTGACTCTCCACTTAAGCCTCATATCTTGTCTAGAGCTTCACCTACTCATTACATGGCCGAATTTGATATTTGTATTTCCAAATTTCAAGCGTGAGTGATATATATATTGCATGTAATGGCCTATCTTTGTCTTTTGAATATGGAGTCTTCACCAAGCTATTGAAGAAGGATGATCCCGCATAATGAATAAATAGGTTAGCGAGTCTCTTGGCGTGAGATTTCGTGAGAAGCCCCTTAAGCATATCACTCAAGCTTGAAATGCCCCTTTTCAACAATCGTTTGGTACCTTCGTGACGAAGTTGAGGCACCTGAACAATTAACTAACATGTCTGATATGAAAAATAACTTGGTAAAAAATTGAATCTATAGATTGTTGTTTTACCAAATTGTTGAGGATTTTCTTACAATAATGTCGAGTAGGGCCTAAACTGTTAGTGGGCCCGCTTGACTCTTTCCTTGAGGAGAATTTGTGAGAATCACATAGATAGAAGGATCGATATCTTTTGTCCATCCTGCCCTATCCAATGCCTATATATCTCCAAGTGCCAAGCCATCGACTCTAAAACAGCTCAAAAGTCTCACCAGCAAGTTGAGTATTTTCTTCAAATTCCTTCACTAATTCTATTTCCAATATAAAAGCCCTAGTTTGACTTCAAACTTAAATACCATGGAATTAATGGATAAGAAATAATGAGATAGAGAACCTACAAAAGTTTGATTAGGGGACTCCTCCAAGCTATTGAAGAAGGATGCTCGTACAAAATGAAAAAAAAAGATTAGTGAGCCTCTTGGCTAGAGAACTCATTGTGGAATATTTTCCTCAAATTCCTTCACTAATTCTATTTCTAATGTGAAAGCCTAATTTGACTTTAAATTAAGTAATATGGAATTAATGGATAAATATAATGAGATAGAGAACCTACAAATATTTTCATTAGGGTTCTCCTCAAAGCTATTGAAGAAAAATGCTCTTGCAAAATTAAGAAATAGGTTTGTAAGTTTTTTGGTTCAAGATTTCGTTAGGGCTCCCCTAGCAAATTATCCTCTTTGGGTGGTAAAGATTTGATATCAAATCTAGACTGACCTTTAAATCCTCTTCTTCCTCTTCAAGGTATGATGAAAACAGGTCTTGCACATTGAAAATGGCCAAGACCACATAATACCTCGGGATTTTAAGTTTGTACGCACTGTTGTTAATCCTCTCCAAAGCTTTGAAAGGACAATCTGCTCTAGGCATGAATTTAGACTTTATTTTCTTTCGAAATCTCTCCTTTCTCAAATGGAGTCAAAATAAATCCCCCTTCCTAAAAACAACATCCTTTCTCTGATATGAATTAAGGAATGCCAAAAATTAAAGATTCAATAAAATATTTTTCAAGAACAATAAATATTCATTAAAGGAAGGTAATACTTTTGAAAGTGTAGAAAAAGAGCTTTTGAATATAAAATTACAAGTGGAAGACAAAAAGATTTTTAGAGTGCACCTTGTAAGTCAACCTAGTGAAAAACATAAAGTAGTGCACACGGCAAGATGTTGGGAGCATTGGAGGTGCACTAAGCGCGCAACTCTGGCTTGGACAGATAGCATGCACGCATAGACAGGCGGCGCACATGATAGTATGGGTAGCACATGCGCCACTCGTCTCCTTACGGCCAAAATTTCTAAAATTTGATTTTTTGTAACTTTTTGACATCGTAGGGTTCATATTTTATATTCTGATACTTATTATATTTTTAGAGATATTTTGGACTATTTACAATTATTTTTAGGGTTTGTTTGTATCCTATTTAAATACAATGCTTGTAACATTTGAGGAAGAATCAATATATAAAATACTTTGAGTTTTCATAAGAATTTTTTCTTGGATTCTTTGTAAAGAACTAGATTTTCTTCAAGTAAAAACTTAAAAGATCAACTTGATAGATTTGGTTTAGCCAATAAATTTAGTATGGGTCAAGCTCCTTAGATAGTTTTGGTTATAACTACAACTTTGGTAACATGTCAATCTCGTTGTTTGATAGCTTTTGTTCCCTGAGTAAGATTTGATCTTCAAGTTCTCTCACAAATACTTTTCGGACATGATAAATATAACAATCTTTTGCCCATCGTGAAACCTTATTAAACATTTCCTTAACACTTCTTCCCTCTGCACCAAGATAAAATAGCCTAGAAGCATTTTTATGTTTTCATAAATAATTATGTAATTATTCATAAATAAATTATTTAATTATTCATAAAAAAATTTATTTCGTTGACAATAATTTCTTTTGTAGCCTTAGACATAACATGTGATACACTTGTGTTTTGCACATCATGACATAACTTTCCTTAAGTCTATTTCTGCCTCGATGATTGACTTAACGTAGGCCATAGGCAGACAAATATAATGTTAACAATTTGTAACTCGAATTCTCTTTGCATCTGATAGAAAAGAGCATGGTAAAACAAAAGTGATTGACCATTGTTTTTCTGTAGTATGTTGTGAGACATATTTAAGGAATTGGTTTTTTTTTTTTTTTTCACTTTCAGCATTCATGTTCAAATCTTACAGAATCCCTGTTATATTAAGATATTCAAGTATAAGTGGTTAAGCATTCGCGACCTAATTTTGGTTGAAATGGTTTTATCATGCCAGCTACAAGATATAAACATGGCCATGTGGCGACTATTAACATATGTAAAAGGCTTTCCATGGCCCAACCAAACAGAACCTTTTGCGTGCTGTCAATCTCCTCATGTGTGCTATGACTATACTTTTGAGATCACGGAATTCAATGCTTAAAATGAAGTAATTCTTTCTTTAAATTTCCATCAATAACCTTACAGGAGTGTTTCCCATCTACGCAATCCAAGATAAATCAATGCCTGAGAGAGAGAGCGAGAGAAGCACATGCAGGGAAGAATATGAAAAGAAGCAACCTAAATATCAACTATAACCTAAATATCGATAAACGAAAGATGAAGCAAGAGGGAACGGAATGTAGTCCCAACTTCAATCATTAAGTTCAATCTTACCTTTATCATTTTATTCATAAAATTTTAGTCTATTGTTGAACATGATATGCTATTGTTTTATTTAATTCATCAAGTGCTAGGTTTTTTACAAAGATTCTGACGTTAGTCAGCTTTGATCTGATATAGTTGTTTATGTTTTCAATGCATGATATGTTTCTTTTAATTCCGTGTTCTTTTTTGGGCAGGAAAAGTTTATTCAATTGGGCACTAAGTAAACGGATTAATGACACGAAATGAGACTGGAATAGATTTATCACTTGGCTAATCGCACGTTATGTCAATGATCTGAGCAATATTTTGAGTTCTTCTTAGTGATTGCTTGCGTTTGATAAAACTTGTGCAAAAGCGACCGCATGGTTGTCCCTTTCATCACTATCGTCATCATCCAACAACCCACATGGGAAGTATAACTAGTACTGATACTTGTGAGACATTCAATGTCCAACTAGATGGGTCCTACTTGCTTGGTAGCCTAGGACCCACCCAAAATTGATGGCCCACAACACAGATTTTTCCCTCTTTCGAGTCATTCATGATCCTACCCTCCAACACTCCCATCGGGCCCGAGAGGCTGAACCGACTGGTCGAGCTCGCAAGCCAGGTTAAGTACAGGATTCAGCAGAGAATTCCTTATGCTCTCATACTTCATTTAACAATTCGAATTTATGCATACATCGTAGCTAGCCATGGTCCCTAGGGCATTGGTCTCCCTTGTCTTGGCCATGACCTGCTCCGCTATTCAACCCTCTCTCTTCTCATAATGCCTTTTGCTGCAGCAGCTCCCTCCCTTATCTACTTTATCTGAAGCATGTCCCTACTCTATTTGTTAGTTGTAGTGATCCCTTGTTGTCCGGCTTATATGCTAGGCTTATTTTTTCCCTTCAAATCATAAATTTCCCTACAGAACTATACTTGTTGAGATGGCTCCGTGGGATATAAATTAACAATTATATTATTGCTTCACATATTTTATAATGATTGTGTATCATATACTGTCATTAAATTAAACCCATCAGGGTTGATTTAGTTGTTGCGATTACCGATTATACCATTTTTTCTTATCTTATGGCGCTGTAGTGTGCTTGAATTAGAATTAAATCTATCCTATCACATTTTTTTTTTTATAATGAATCTATTTTCACTATCATTTTATATCATTCTGTGGTAGTCTATATTTGTCATATACCACTATTAATTGGGTTGTTTCTAACACTTTGCTCTACTGATATTTTATTCTTGGTTTTTAAGATATGATTTCGTCCTAGCACACTCAATTACAATTTTTATAAATCTTTGCATATAACATTTGAATTCTTATTGAGTAGTTAACCCAACGATATTTTTTCAAGTCATAGTTAGAATGTGTAAAAGCAAATATCGTTGGCATTGATTTTTTGACATTTGGTTATTAAGGAAGTTTGATTTTTTGACAATTGACTGTTAAAAGAAGTTTGCATTTTGCTAGGTTGTTTATTGGAGATCAAGTAATTATTTATTATATTTGATTATGTTCAGCAAATTCATATTTGGTAAGTTATTTCTTGGAGATCAACAAGTTATTTATCATAATTATGGCGAGAAATGAGATCACAACAATATAGAATTCGTTTCTAATTTGTTGCTCAAACTTTTCATATATGTCGCAATCAGTGTTACAGATCTAGATTTTGTGCCATTCGGTTTTCTGATTCTGTGTAATCTGTTTGGAGATAATATCGAAGATAAAAATAGAAAGATTCGATGAGCAATATATTATGCATTCTTCCATCATAGTTTGGAGCGGTGGATCATTCATTCTCTTCACAATTATTTGTGCTGCATGCCGTTATTCATTTCTCCCACACAATTTCGTGTGGAGGTGAGTTGTTATTCATTCCTCCCTTACACTTTTGTGTGGAGGTGAGTTGTTATTCATTCAGTCTGTAAAAGACTGTATACACACTTTGTTCTTGGTTGGATTTTATTCTGAGCGTGTTGATTAATTGATTGCATCCAAAGACAATGGCAAGTGTTACCGAATGTGTCAATGGTGCTTTCCTTGATATATTCTTTTAAGCTAAGTCTTGGGAGGAGGCTGCCTGAAACTCGAGAGGAGTTCTGATTGTGGGCAAGGGGATCTTGCCATACACGGATTCCGAGAGGAGTCATCATCGACAAGGGGATCTTGTCACTTTCAAATTTGGGAGGGATCGATCTTAAGTCGAGAGGAGCTGGCAAAAACAGATTCACTAGGGAAGTTAGGAAGAGGCGGCGACAGAGAAAAGAGAGAGTCTTGCTTTGTGTTAGACCGGATGTCTTGTAACTTTTTAAACCTTGTGAATTGTTTTTTTAATCTGGGCGTGACCCCGCAAATGTAAGTAATTATTGAAGTGCGTTACCCACCTCCTTTCTCTTTACTTTTTGCATTTTAGCATTGTTCATTATCGCTTTTATTATCGGTGTCTCACTAAGTGTTCGAACCCACTAGGACACCCGTATTTAACATTGATCTTTCAATTGGTATCAAAGCGGGTTGCTTTTGTTTCTTACGCGAGATCCACAGGATTTAATCTTGATTTTTAATGCGATGAACTCTATGAAAGAAGGAGGTTCAACAATGCGTCCACCTCTGTTGGATGCAACAACTATGCTTATTGGAAAGCTAGAATGAGAGCTTTCATCAAAGCTATTGATCAGAAGGCTTAGAAATCTATTCTGACAGGATGGGATCCTCCGATGGTTACTGACGAAGAGGGTATCATATCCCCTAAATCTGAAAAAAAATTGGTCCGTTACTGAAGATGCATTGGCAAACAGTAATTCAAAAGCTCTTATTGCTATCTTCAATAGCATTGACCCTATTCATTTTAGATTCATCTCAACATGTGAGTCAACCAAAAAGGCATGGGAAATCCTTCAGATCACCTATGAAGGGACATCGACTATGAAGTTATCAATGATGCAGATGCTAACTACAAGATTTTAGAGTCTAAAGATGCTTGAAGACGAGAGTATTGTCGAATTCAATGTCAAACTCTATAACATCGCAAATGGGGCGTTTGGTCTTGCTGAGATTTTTTCTGAAGAAAAACTGGTAAGGAAAACTATACGATCTCGGCCCCAGCGATTTGCTTATAAAGTCATTGCTATTGAAAAAGCCAAAGATGTCTCCAAAATGAAGCTAAAAGAACTGATAGGATCTCTTAGAACATTTGAGATGAATCTTGCAGTGGACATGGAAGTAAAGAAAGTGAAAGGAGTGACTCTAAAAGCAGAGATACAAAATTTGAATGATCACAATGAAGATGATTTGGAGGAATCTCTAGCATTGCTATCTAAGAATTTTGGCAGAGTTATGAAGAGATTTAGCAGAAATAATCAAAGTGTCAAGACCAGTGTTAACAATACTAAGAATGGTTGTTTAAGTAATAAGAAGTACAGGGAAGAAAATCATGCTTCTGATTAACCTTTTAAAAACAGAGGAATTCTGGAGCATTCAAAGAACCCACACGTTCCTGGTGCGCTCATTATGTCTACATACTATGACATAAGAGACTCGACGGGAACTCACTTAATTTAACATCATTTTCATTTTCAAATCATATTCAAAAGAACATTTGTAAGTATAAAAATTTTTCGATTCGAAAACGACTCGCGCCCCGAAGAGCAAACACGAAATTCTCAATATAAAATACACACCGGAAAATACAATTTGAAGGAGTTTTAAAAAAAAGACGACAAGACTTGAAATTTTAGGAAAGAGTCCAACACACGCCTCGCGTTACCCGACTCAGTGCCACGCGCTCGAGCAGCGGCGCCGCACGCCCACTCGACCTGAGAACCGCGCACCCGCGTCTCCACTTTGGCACCTTGCATACACTCTCCCGGCGCCGCGTGCGCCAACTCGACACCGCCACGTCACTCGCATGCCCACAACGCCACGTGCCCCACGCACCCCGCCTTCGCGTAGCACGTCCGCATGCACATCCTCACCCGACACCGCACGACCCGTGTGCACTTGCAGGGCCGCGTGCCCCGTGCGCCTACGGTCATGCCATGTTCCTGCACACACCACCACTCCCTTTGCGCCTCACCGTGCACACCCTGACCTATTCTGAACCCCTTTGACTCCTGGGTCTTTCTCCCAAAATTTTGGTAGTGTAACGCCTAAAAATTGGCTATCCCAAAAACTCTAACTCTACACACAGTTCACCAGAAAATTTATAAGAGTATTCATCCATCAAACTATTTAGAGAATCCCCAAAAAAAATCGAAATTTAAAGACAACGGAATTCATCAACTACAAATAAAGAAAGTCCACAGTATAGAGCAATGACATACTCAAACATATAAAAGTACACACGTGTCTCCAAAACACCACAAACACCTTATACAATCCTGTACAACCGACGCCTATACAAACGCATTTGACCACATAAATATCCCGACACAAAGTAAAAACCCGAGTAAATCTCACCACCATCTACCATCTCTACGGGTCGGGTTGCCCTAACAATCCGTCGTCCGGTGCCTCGGTCACGCGCCGCCAATTGTCCTACGCCTCAGAATTAGGCTCTCGGGACTCACGAGCAACAATGTCTGCACCTACACTATAGAACACATATCATAAGCCTAACGCTCAATAAGTAATGCGATATGAAAGTAAAAACCGACAATGCAATCCTATCACATGCAGTCACTACACTCACACTCATGTTGTCACATCTGTGACGCGTAGTTCAGCCGCACCAGTTGAGAATGAACCTAGCGCCACTCTACACCCTGACACGTCGCCACTATCCCGGACTCCTCAACAACGAGGTCCACAAGCTACACATACGCATCACCACGCAGCAACCATGTCAGGGTGAGGGTGAACCTCGCTCCACACTACACCCTGACGCGTCGCCCCCGTCCCAGAATCCCAGCAACGAGGCCACAGTTGCCACACACACACATTTCACGACAGTCCAGCAGGCCCACTCCTCGAGTAGAATTCGTGACTGGTGTTGCACCGGCCAACACAGTAGCAGGATCCGCAGTATCACCGCCACGCGTCTCACCACTTACTCAAAATATGTTCAAAACTATTTTCGTTCCCTTTTTAAAAACATGATGCATGTCAAACAATACGCACGCACATCACAGTCAAACAACATAAATAATAAAGTTCCACGGTGTAGACCCACTTGGGCAAAACACATGCATACATTACTTACCTGGCGTCATAAGCTTACTCGACGCATAACTTTGCCAAAACGCCTCAACCTAAAACATAAACAATCGCCCATTAATCTTCGCATCAAAATTCACTAAATACGCTAAGAATCACATCTCTCAACTAAATCCATGAAATTCCAACTAAAACGGGTCACTAATTCGGTTCTGCCGAAAACTAGTGTAAACTTCAGACGTGCATAACGTTTGCGTCCGTTATCAGAATCTAGCGATTTAAGAGGCTAAACGTTTTCTTAGGAACCTAGTTTAACATACCAAAACGGATTTTAAAACGATAAACTGCAGCTAGGTGAAAAACACCAAAAAGCGAATGTGAAAAATTTCACATTCTCGGTTTTTCAACAAAACTTACTCAAAACTCGTTTTACGCACTAAAATCCTCTACATTAACATCACATGTCACGAATCCATTAAAAACGCTCCCTAATCCGACTCGGCTTAAAATCTGACATAAACTTTCGACGTACATAACTTTTGCGTCGGTTATCGGAATCAAATGATTCCAGCGGAAAAACGTTCTTCTAACAACCTAGTTTAACCCAATAAAATAGAATTTAAAATGAATAACCGAAGCTCGGCCGAAACAGCTAAAAACAGAATCTGTTTTTACACAAAAAAATCCAAATTTCGACATCAACCCTATTCCCACCAATTTCCCCACCAATCTATCAAATTCTAGCTCACCTACACATATGTTAGCAAAATGGACGGTTCTCAACTAGGAAATTGAAAATGGCAGCACAATTATCCTCGGTTCCTTTTGGTTCTCAACATTTCTCATCCAACCTCCCCCACAATTCAACCACCACCTGGCCCCTATACTGAGCCAAACCCTCGAAAAACCAGAAGAAATTGAGCCATCACGCTCGGTCGACAATAATCATAACAGGGGAGAATCTTACCGTCGGTTTTGAGCTCAGGAAAACCCACTCACGCCAGAGTTTCTGCCTCGTCGGAACCGTCTAACACGTTAGCGTCTCTCCCCCGGTGGTCGGTCGTCGGCAGCTCGCTCCCTCACTCTCTGCTACTCTCTCAGGCTCCCTCACGAACGACAGCCGAATGGCTTCTCTCTGAAGCCATTCGGTTGTTTATTTATTTTATTTTATTTTTATTAACAAAACAAATTACTGAAACACCCTCACGTACATAACCGTCTCTAACTTCGTTAAATTCGCGTCCTCCTACCTTTAAAAATTTCAGAAACCGTCACTAAATTTAGATTTCGAGTTTTATAAATTAATTTACCCATTAAAAATATTCCTCAAAATTCCAACCGAGATTTAATTAAAAATTTCAGAAATTAGATCTAAAATCTAAAATTTTCCGGGTTATTACAAATTCAATGTAGAGAATGTGAGGGCTTTAAACATGTTCAGGCGGAATGTGCTAATACTATGAAGAAGAAGAAAACTCTCTCAACACGACTTGGAGTGAAGACGAGTCAGAAAAAGAAGACGAATTTCAGAACAACCATGTGACTCTTGTTTATAAAACTGAACACACAAATAATGGTGGTGTTACAAGTAACGTCGCAGAGAATAGGTTGGGTTGTAGTGATGAAGATGAAGATGAAGTCACATAAGAATATTTCATCATTTAATACAAGACTCTTCATGAGAAATGGAACAAACTTGTTAGAGTGAATCAGCATCCATGCATTCAGATTGGAGGCGTGAGAGATGAGAAGATCAATCTTCAAAACTTTATTGAACAGTTAGAAGTCAAACTGATAACTAGCCAGGATGAAGTAAAGAATTTATCCGACGAGCTAAATCACATGAAGAAAAATGTCAAAATGTTAAATTCAAGTTCCTCTAAGCTGGATGACATTCAAAAGACCAAGAAACCTAGTAGTGATCATTCTGGGCTGGGTTACAAAGGCGAAACCTTAGTATCATAGATAGTGTCAGTGAAGGGTGGAAATTACAAAGGGAATCAAGTTGCGATGAGTACTGTAAAAAATAAGGAGGCAAATTCTCATGATCTTTATCCTACTCCCAATGGTAAAGGTAACAAATTTATTTCAGTTTGTCACTATTGCAACCGTCGTGGTCATATTTGCCTTAGATGTTTTACATATCTTGCTGAATTAAGACAAGGTATTGCTAGAGATTTTTCTTCTCGCTGATTTCCTCAATAAAATTGGGTGTAGAGGTCCAACTTGAAGTGCAATGTCACACATATTTCTGTAAATACCACTACAACTGATACGTGGTATTTTGACAGCGGGTGCTCTAGGTACATGACCAGTGAAGAGAAATTTTTGAAGAACATCATATTTGGAGGTATGGGAAAAGTGACTTTTGGCAACGGTGTCACAGCTCATGTCATTAGAAGAGCAAAGCTAGATGTTCCAAGGCTACCAAAGTTGGATAATGTCCTTTTAGGGAATGGTCTAAAGGCGAATCTGATTAGTATTAGTTAGTTGTGCGATCAAGATCTAAATGTGCATTTCATTTATGAAAAGTGTAGGGTATCTGATCAAAACAACAAGTGCATCATAGAATGAGTGAGATCTTTTGAAAATTGCTACCTCATTTCCTTCTCATCTACCTGTTTTCATTCAAACATAGAAAACTCTATCCTATGGCATCGAAAATTGGGACATGTCAATATTAGGATGCTGAAGAAGATTGTTTTTCACGAGAGAGGTCCGTGGGATTCCCATAAAGAATTTTGATAAAGACGGAGTGTGTGAACCATGTAAAATTGGAAAGCAAACTAAAGTGTCACACATGCAGTCTCAAAGACCAGCAACTACTCGTGTGCTTGAACTCTCCACATTGATCTAATGGGTCTAATGCCTCTAGAAAGTATTGGAGGAAAACAATATGCTTATGTAATTGTTGATGATTTCTTACAATATACATGAATGGAGTTTCTCAAAGAAAAGTTTGACACTTTCAAAGCCTTCAAATCCTTGTGTATTTGGCTCCAACGTGAAAAGGATTGTGTTATCGTGAAGATTATTTGCATCCATAGTGACCATGGGAGAGAGTTTGAAAACTCAGAATTCTCAGACTTTTGTAATCAACTTGGGATAGTTCAGGAATTCTCTGCACCTAAAACTCCTTAGCAAAATAGAGTCATTTAAAGAAAGAATCGAACTTTAGCATAAATGTCTTGTGTATTGTTACACGAGAGAAATGTTCTATAGAGATTTTGGGCTGAAGCTATGAACATTGCATGCTACACCATAAATCGTGTGTATCTTCGTGAAGGAACTACAATGACACCCTATGAGATTTGGAAAGGTAAAACTCCAAATCTTAATTATTTTAATCCTTTCGGTAGTACGTACTATGTGTTGAATGACAGGGAAGATAGGGGGAAGCTAGATTCCAAGAGTAATGAAGCTATTTTCTTAGGCTATCTCACAAATAGTCTTGCTTATCAAGTCTACAACAAAAGGACCCGTAATGCTGTAGAATCTAATCAAGTGAACAATTTTCTAGAGGCAGCTGATACTTTTAACAAAGAGATAACTCAAATTCCAAGTGAAGAAAGCTTTAGTATTCCCACCAGTGTCACAGGTGGTGTCTTAGATTAGGTTGCCACAATTGAGGAAGCCATCTTGGATAACAAGCAACCATTCACACGTGTTCAGAAGAATCATCCTGCAGATGAAGTTATTGGAGGTCTCAATGATGGTATTCAAACCAGAGACAAGCCGAGAGTGAACTATCCTGAAATGATCCAAATGGTGTGTTTTGCTTCTACTATCGAGCCCAAAAATGTGAAGGAAGCCTTGCTAGATGAGTATTGATTGGTGCTATGCATGAGGAACTTAGTCAATTCACCTAGAATCAAGTTTGAAACTTAGTGTCGTGTCCCCCGATGTGAATGTTATTGATACCAAGTGGATATACAAGAACAAGAACGATGACCATGGAAACATCATTCGCAACAAGGCTCGGTTAGTTCCTCAAGGGTACTCACAGATTGAAGGTGTTGACTTTGATGAGACATTTGCACCGGTTATTCGACTTGAGTCCATTCGTCTCTTGTTAGCCACTGTTTGTGTGATGCGGTTCAAGTTGTATTAAATGGACGTGAAAAGGGGCTTCCTCAATTGTCTTCTTAATGAGGAAGTGTATGTTGCTCAATCAAAGGGTTTTGAAGACCCTCATAATCTTGAGTATGTCTACAAATTGAAGAAGGCATTGTACGGGGTCAAGCAAACCCCTCGAGAGTGGTATGAAAGATTTTTAGTGTACTTATTATCCAAAGGGATATGAGCAAGGAAGAGTAGATAAAACCTTTTTCATTTTTCGTGACAAAGGTCAGTATTACTCGCCCAATTTATGTTAATGACATAATGTTTGGCTTGGTATCACAGGTAATGGATGAATTCATTGCTCAAATGACTGGAGAATTTAAGATGAGCATGGGAGATGAACTCAATTATTTCCTTGGACTTCTGATTCAATAAGAAAAAGATGATATCTTAATCTCTCAAAGCAAGTATGCCAAGAATTTATTGAAACAATTTAAATTGAAGGATGCTCGTCCTAGGAGAACACCGATTGGTACGCACGAGAAGCTCTCCAAAGATGAGAAGAAAATTCCTGTTGATGCTGGCTTATATAGCAGTATGATTAACAGTCACTTGTACCTAACTGCTAGTCGACTGGATATTTGTTACAGCATGGGTTTATGTGCTTGGTTTCAAGCAAATCCTCGAGAGTCACACCAGGTGTCAATGAAGCAAATTCTCAAGTATATTAGCGTGACAACAGACTATAAGATCTGGTATTCGTTTGATATAAAATCCAATCTAGTTGGTTATTATGATGCTAACTAGGCTGAGAGTTCAGATGATCGAGAAAGTACTTCTGGTAGATGTTTTTACCTAGGAAACAACTTAGTGTCATGGTTAAGCAAGAAACAATACTCTATTTCTCTATGTACTGCCGAGACAGAATATATTACAGCTGGTAGTAGCTGTATTCAGTTTCTTTGGATGAAACAAATGCTAAAAGACTATGGTGTCGCACAGGATGTCATGACACTCTATTGCAATAATTTGAGTGCTATCAATATTTCTAAGAATCCAGTTCAACTTTCTCGAACCAAACATATTGATATCCGACATCATTTTTTGATCTCTTGTGGAATACAAAATCATTACCTTGAAGCATATGGTGATGGAAAAGCAAATTGCCGATATTTTCACCAAAGCCTTGAATGGTGTAAGATTTGAAGAATCGAAATCTGCCCTAGGTCTCTTTGTCATGGGAAGAAGTTCTTCCAGGTTGTAAGTTTTTATTTGTATTAATAAAAAAAATATATATATATATAGGCAGTTTTCTTTATTAGTTAATATTTTTTTGATTTTAGTCTACAACACCTTGTGTGCATGAAGATTGCGGCTCACTTTATGGACATTGGGAATTAATATTATATGAATTTATGAGGGATTTGATTGTGTTTTCCTATTGTGGTTATTTCTAAATTTGAGGAACTTTGGATTTATTTTCCAATTTTTATGGGAAGTGGGAGATATTTATGGAATTATTTCAAATTTTAAATGAGGATTTATGGTTCATTTCCATAAACTCATTGAGCTTATTTCCAATTTATAGAAGTTTTCATGGTTTATTTCCGTAAAACTTAGATAACTATTTTATCTTTAGGTCCACTATTTCGAGGGTTTACTACTCTTTAAGCTTCTCTCTCTCAAGATTTGGATTCATCTTCATCTATGGCGATTATCAAAGATATTGTTGAAGAAGTTCTTTTGAGTAAGGTTTCTGAGTCGAATCTTGAAAGCGCTTCTGGTCAAGCATCCCTAATCCCAGAGATGTTTCCTATAGAGTTTCTAATGCCGATTCACGATGTCCATTCCCTTGATTCCATGGGTGACACCTCACCAAATGTTTTGATGGTTGTTCCAATCCAGCAAGTAGATTCTTCGGGTGTGAGAACACGTTTAAGTCTTTTAAGAGGTGATCAATCCAAGACCCATGTTACTCCTCCTAAGGTTTTTGATACCTCTAGGTTTTCTCAAGTATCTAAGGGAAAGAGGCCTCTGTCCAGAAAGGATGATTATTCTTCTCATGAGGCTTGGGTAGGTGAAGATGAAGCCGAAGTTGATTCCTCTGATAATGACAGTGTTCAAGAGGTTTCGGACCAGAAGTTTTCTAAGACATCCAGATCTAAACATATGAAAGGGAATCCAAGTACTGTGTCTAAATGTTTCACCCATTCTCAGTCCGCGTCAAAGGCAAAGTTAAGTGCCACCTCAAGTAAATCATTTGCTTTCTCTGTTGATTTGGATGACTTTAAATTTGAATATCATGTTAGACTTAGGATAGAGTCTCTAAGAGGAATATATGGTATGAAAGGAACATTCATGAGAGAGATTTTAAAGAGTGTCAAGTTATTGTTAATCACCTTATTAGTCAAGAGCTGAGCAAGACTTTTAAGGGTTTAAAACCGTTTGTTTGAATAGTTGTTCAGGAATTTTATTGCAACTTGGATCTGAATGTGAAGAACCTTGAATATTCGAATTATGGACATGTGTTTGTAAGAGGTTATTTGTTCAAGTTCTCCCCTTCTGTGATCAACACATATTTGTGCAGTTACTGACCTAATTCTGAGGAGCTTACTCTTGATTTCAACAAGATTATTACTGGTATTACTGGTGCTGTCAAACGTGTGTGGCCTCAAGGTAAAGATTTTCCTGCCTCGCAAGAGAAAGAAAATGCTTCTGATTCTGCTTTGTTGTCTCGTTCTATTAAGGTGATGGAAAATGAGCTAAAATTCTTGAATGATCAGTAAATTGTCATTGAAAAGAGAAAGAAATTGGTTACAGGACTACTTGGTGACTTTGTCGGAGAAAGATCTGCTAAGGAAGTTGTTGATGGTGTTTCTATGAGGAAGAAAGCTGCTAATATAAAGGAGTATGTTAAGGAGATTGATGTTTCTCGAAGTGTCACTCAGAGTATCTCAAACAATCAAGCCCCTTGCAGCAGCCAATTTGTTGGGTTTATAGCTGGTGAAGATGACTTTGTCAAAGAAAAGGATGCTTTTGAGCAGATGCCAACAGCTCTAATCGGGTTGGTTTCCTATGATGATAATTCTGTCTAATTTTTTTTACTGTTGCTGGATATTTTCTTTACCCTTTTGTGGCAAAAATGGGAAGTATTTTGGTATTATTGTGCAATGTTTTTAAAAACATTGGAGAGCTTTGTCTAACTTATCTCCAACTTTAGGAGGAGTTTGAATTTTGGCAAAAAATGCCAAAGGGGAAGATTGTAAAAGCAAATATTGTTGGCATTGATTTTTTGGCAATTGGCTATTAAAAAAGTTTGATTTTTTTGGCAATTGACTATTAAGGAAGTTTGCTTTTTGGTAGGTTGTTTCTTGGAGATCAAGTAACTATTTATCATATTTGATTATGTTCAGCAAACTCATATTTGGTAGGTTATTTCATAGAGATCAAAAAGTTATTTATAATAATTATGGCGAGATACAAGATCACAACAATTATGAGATCGTTTCTAATTTGTTGGTCAGACTTTACATATATCTCGCAACCAGTGTCAGATCCGGATTTTGTGGCATTTGGTTTTCTAATTCTGTGCGATCTGTTTGGACATAATGTCTGAGATAAAAATAGAAAGATTCGATGAGTTCATCATGCCCTCACAGTTTGGTGGGATGGATCATTCATTCTTCTCACAATTACTTGTGCCGTAAGCCATTATTCATTCCTCCCTCACACTTTCGTGTGGCAGTGAGTTGTTATTCATTCCTCTCTCACACTTTTCTATAGAGGTGAGTTGCTATTTATTCAATCAGTAAAAGACTGTATACACACTCTGTTCTTGGTTGAATTTTATTCTGAGCGTGTTGATTAATTGATTGCATCCAAAGACAATGGCAAGTGTTACCGAATGTGTCAATGGTGCTTTCCTTGATATATTCTTTTAATTCCAGTCTCGGGAGGAGGCTGCCCAGAACTCGGGAGGAGTTCTGATCGTGGGCAATAAGATCTTGGCATACACGGATTCTGGGAGGATTCATCGTCGACAAGGGGATTTTGTCACGTTTAGATTCGGGAGGAATAAATCTCAAGTCAAGGGGAGCTCGCAAAAACAGATTCACTGGGGAAGTTAGGAAGAGCCGACGACAAAGAAAAGAGAGTCTTGCTTTGTGTTAGACTTGGTATCTTGTAACTTTGTAACCCTTGTGAATTATTTTTTTAATCTAGGCGTGACTCCACAGACGTAGGCAATTGCCGAACTGCGTTACCAACCTCCTGTCTCTTTACTTTCTGCATTTTAATATTGTTCATTATTGATTTTATTATCGGTGATTCACTTAGTATTCCAACGCACTAGGACACCCGTATCTAATCTTGATCTTTTATAATGATTATCAAGAGCCAATGCATAATTGATCAACATTATCATATTCTTCAGTATTCCCTTCTTTGGTGAGGTATGACTCATATGTTCTAGTTATTTCCTTTATGTTAGACTACTTTATATTTTATTTTTTGGAGTTACACTATTTTATTGTCATGGTAACTATTAAACTCATAGTTTAGCTCAAAGTTTTGAGGCTGACTTTTTTAATTTTCTTTTAAATCTTCTGTTGCTTAATTAAATGTCACTCATTAAAGGTTGGATGGTTCAATCCTGATGCAGGAACGAAAGGTCGGGCAAGTGTGTGGACGACCTCTAAAAAAGGGAGGACGTTCGGGTTGCGAAAAATTCTCGGATTTGGGAAATTGAGATTGAGGGGAGGAGTCTTGCAAGGAAGGATGGGAAAAAATCATCTCAAGAGTGGGGTTTTGGATGGGGAGGCCAACGACTATAAGTAGACGATAAAAGAAATGTCGAGAGTGGGCTTTCAAACGAAAAGGCAAAAACACGAAAATGGATTTAAATTGAAGAAATGGACTATAACGGATGTAAACAAAGGATAAGCTAACATCTAGAACTCGAAGTGTTAAACTCAACTTGATGGATTTATACTCAAATTGGTGAGTGAATAGAACCCTTAGATGAAATTCGTGGATTTAAGCAAACTTCAAGGAAAAATATGATGGTCAAGTGGAGGAATTTAAGCGTAATTTCTCGACTTGAGAGAAAAAATGTTAGGTAAGAAAGACACTTTTAAAATTTTATTGACTCAGAAAGGAAGACAATGATATGGCTAAAGAGGTGTAACTTGATCAGAAAGTTGCCTAATGCAATTTTCTACTCCAAAGGCTTCTACCGACTTAAATGGCACTCCAAATTGATATATTGTGAGATTACACAACTTCAAAATGATTTCACTTCAAGAAGGAAATAAGGAAGCTATCTATGATAGGGAGCAAATTTTTCCAACTCTCATGAAGAACAAGAAATCTTACACAAAACAAATGATTAGCGATAACCTAATGAATGTGTATTTTGCTTGAAGCAAGAACAACTAAAGGCTTAGTATTTTTTTATCATTCATTAGTTACCTACAAACAACACAAAAAGAAGCTTAAATCCATTTTCATGCATCTACATTCCATCTCGAAGCCCTCTCTAGAAGCACTTTTCTTAGTATCTACTTTGAGGCATCTGCATTCCCATATGAAAGTCCATTCCTATGATGCAATCTTTCATCTTTCATCTTTTCCTCACCATACGACTGCCCCTTAATTATGGATGCCCAAATATGATAGTTTTTAGTAATAAAGACAAACTCCTCTTGTTTCATGTCGTCTGCACCAGTGCCCAACTTTCTTTTGTCACTAATTTTTTGCTTTTCTAGGTTTACTAGAAGGGAGGTTTAATCCTACTTTTCTCTGTCTCTCCACCTTAATAGCTACCTGTGTATTGTATTATTTGAGCTCTAGTATATCTATTATGGGTCTATTAAGTTCTCTAATGAAATGTGTAATAGTTTGCTCCTGAGACTCATCAATGTCACACATGATCATAATAATCTCAAAGTCAACAATGTCGTCATCAACACACAACTCCTTTGACTAGATTCTGAATATGAAAGTACATTTGTTTCCTCATCAATCATTTCATTAATCCCCAGATAGTAACAGGTTGGTCTCAATCTCTTCTCCTCTCAACCCTTGCACATTCCAACCATGAATTGACAAACACAGTAAAGATGAAGGCACGATATTTCACAATACTCCTTGAAATTAAATATCTTTTCTTACTTATGAACCCAATCCAAATATTATTCTAGAGAACTAATACCCCTAAAAGGTGAAAGTTGTTGTTTTTTCCATCTCATTTCATCATTAACTCTTACTGCAATCTCATCATGCCCTGCAGGTACGCTTTACTACTACTCCCACAAACACTCTCGGAAAATTCGCGTAAAAATTTTAAATTTTGTTCATCGACTTAAAACGACTTTTTAAAAACATTTGAAATCGTCACAGCTGAAGACTTGACTAAAATTAGTTCAAATAAAAATTGAGTTTTCTAAACATAAAAAAATCACCTTTGGTCGACCCCTGTAAACACCGGTTGACACTTCCATTAATTTATCACTACCGGTCGACACTTGTGTGCATTGGTTGACACTACGTTTCTCTCTGTCCACGTTAGTCGATCTTTGCAGTCGACACTCCCGTTTATTTTACTCTACCGGTCGACACTTGTATGCACTGATCAACACTTCATTTCTCTCTGTCCGCGTCGGCCGATCTATGAGATCAACACTTCCGCTTATTTTTATACTACCGGTCGACACTTGAATATATCGGTCGACACCTTCTTCCTCTCTATCCCAGTAGGTTGATCCAAGCGGTCGACACCTACAGAGTTTGGTCGACCCTTTTACATACAGGTCGACATTCTGCACTTGTTTTTCCACTGAGCGGTCGACACTTTCGAGCACAGGTCAACACTTTCTTCACAAAATCTGTTTTCAAAACCTTAAATTCTACAGAGAAACCACTGAAACTCGACTCAACGATAAAAACCACACAACGACATTTTTTCCTCAACTCAAAATCATTATTTACCCAAAAAAATGACTACTAACATTTGAAACCTGTCTGTACATCCATATGACTCCAATCGACTCAAAACCATTCAAAAACAAATTCGATTAAACTTAAATCAACCACACTCCCTCACATACCCCCCCCCCCCCCCCCCCCCTAAAAACGCCCCAATAGCAGACCGGACTGTCGACGAGCGTACTCCTCCAACCGTCTCCTAGTCCTTGGCAAGCTCTGAGTACTCACCAGCTATAGCGTCCTCACCTATATCACAGAACTCATCTATTAGCGTAATGCTAAGTAAGTAATGCATAGAAACATAATACTGTAAACAAACATATCCTAACATATGCAGTTTCTACAGTTTCGTCTCTACTTTCGTTTTTTTCTTTTTCTTATATCTTATTTATCTTCTTACTATTGGGTTCTTCTTTACGTGCTAGATTGAGGTGACACACCTCGAGATCTACCTCTCGGGACAAAGTCAACCTCAATCTAGTAAATTAACACACATCTCGGTCCACCTCTCGGGACAAGGCCACTATGTAAAGTGGTGGAAAAGTGATACACCTTGCGGTCCACCTCTTGTGACAAAACCACTCAACCCCACCTTTATTATCTTCTTACCTATCTTCTCATTTCATTCGTCTCATCACATCCTATTGTTTCACTTTATAAAAACATGAAAATTCATTTTTGTTTCGTTCCCGTACTTTAAAACCATGAATGCATAATCAACTAAAACATAACATAAAGTAAACGTCCATGCATCCTATCGGACTATGATGTAGGACTGAAGGTAAAACACCTACTACACTACTTATCTAGGGTTCTCAGCAATTTTTTCGTTCCTAGATAGCTCACTAAACTGGAGAACCTATAAAACCATACATTTATCAATTCTATTTTCCTTCCAATTCATAAAACTCTAAAAGGAACAACACTCTAACAACTAATCTAACTAAATTCGGAATTGCATAA
The DNA here is from genome assembly GCA_022433055.1 of Begonia peltatifolia. Lineage (NCBI taxonomy): Eukaryota > Viridiplantae > Streptophyta > Magnoliopsida > Cucurbitales > Begoniaceae > Begonia > Begonia peltatifolia. The sequence continues at coordinate 6,052,698 of CM039524.1, forward strand.
CTTATCCAATACTCGTCCGATTTGGACGATTCAAAATGCTACAGATTTCTGAAGACGTCAAATTTCTAATGGTCTAATCAAATTCCTAATTCAACACCTATAGCTTGGCCGAATGTAGTCGAACGGAAACCGTTCCACAATTCGAGTATTCAGCTAATCAAACGCTTAATCTTTCTCATAAAATCGCGTAATCTACTTCTACTTCCAGCTTAAACACCAACATACGGACAAAAATCAACTCTAACTTCAAAGTCCTGTATCTCCCTCCTAGGTTTTTACCAAAACTATTCAATACTCTCACTAACTTTATTTTTAACACTCAAAACAACTAAAACATTAACTATTTACTAAGAATTAACTAAAACTTACCGTTAATTTGAAGAAATGAAGGAGAACCAAAGTGAATCATCGGCGAAAGAGAAACAACGAGGGAAGGGGAGAGCTCTTACACGGGGAAGGATGGGAGAACACAGAGAGAGGGAGGGCTTTCTACCTCTTTCACTAATTGTTTTATAGAAAAAAATTATGTTATTAATATAATTAATCTTAATTACTTTTTGCCCTTAACCGTTTAATAAATCTGTTATTCGGTTTGATTTTGGTTGGATTCTTAAAATCTTCTCTTCTCCATTAAACTGAAAATAATCTTATATTTAATGGTAGAAATTCTCCGCTTTTAATTCCGACCAAAACTCCGCCGATTACAATTACGTAATCCCGAAAATTAGTTTTCAGCAGAAAATTCTGGGTGTTACAGTCCTAAATCATAGTGTTAGGGTAACACGTATATTCTTATTGTTATGTTGATGTTTGCTGAATGTGCTATAGACTCTGATGATGTGATGTTTCGAGCATATGTTATATTGTATGCTCTTGAATGTTACATGTTAATAGACGTAACTGATGATCATTTGTGCTTGCCCTTTTTCTGCCTACATTACAAAATGTTAGGTTATCACTTTACATGTTGTTGATAGTCGAAGATGTAATTTATTTAAATATTCATGATAGTAGCTTTATTGTCATTTGAAGATTTAATTATTGATGATGATATTATTAGAGGATATGTTATATTAAAAACTCTTAAATATGACATCTTAATGGACATGAATTCGAGAATATACTATCTGACCTATTGTTTTGCATGCTTTATTATTATAATTATGATGATATTGACTCTAAGATTTGCTTTTATATTACGTTTGTAGCGATATTAACTCAAGAAAATGCTTTAATGTTATGTTGTAATGATATTATTCGAGGATGTACTTTAATGTGTTGTTATGATGATATTGATTTGAGGATATGTTGTTTGTTATTGTAAACTGTTATGAATGAAATAAGAATATAAAGATGGACTGTATGGAGGATATGTTTATATATTTGCACTATGTTATGAATGATTCTTGCATCATGTTTTATAAAGGATAATAAAAATATTTTCGTGCATAAGATTTCATGTTCAAAACACTAAAATAGAACTATAATAAGCAACAAATCGTTGTGGGCAAAGTTTGAGCTAGACTACCCTAAGGGGGACCAACTAATGTCTACTCCCTCCTATGGTTGTCCCAACTATCAAACAATCAAATGTAACGTAAGAAAGACTAAAAGATTGAATGGTTGAATGAACAACTTAATAAAGTACGTAAATAGCTGTGGAGCGGCAATCGAGTTGGCTATATTGTATGATGTGGACCAAACGTTGCCCTCTCCTCTCCCTAGACTGTATTACCCCAAACTGTTGGACTATTAAGTGGAAGAAAAAAAGAATGAAGACTGAAAGGAATCAAATGCTCTTACAAGCTACATATCATTGTTCATGACATTTATATAACTTTTACTCAGTGTTAGGCTCATATGTGAACCTTGTGATGTAGATGAGGAGATTGACTATATTAATGAAGGAAACGGCTAAAAGAGGCAATTTAAGATGTGTACCCTCGGGTGAGGCTACAACATTGCTAGTTAAAGAAATGTGTTTTTATTTAAAAGAGAGATTTTTATTTTAAGACTTATTATTATTAAGTTAGTTTTTTTTATTGAGAACCATTCTATCTAAATGTTTAAGTTATGAATTTTTTAATATCCATATGTTTTCTTTAATATATTTGTCTTAGTTTAAATGTTTTGAAAGTTTTCATTGCATGTTTTATTTTCAAATAGATGATTTTTACATTTGAAACAAATTAAATAAAATAATGAAAAAAGTTACACATATATGCTACAACTATGGCGTGGTGCCAACTCAATCGAGGAAAAGGAAGGAAACACTTTTTGATAACCTCCGACACAAACTCCAATGAAGATACCCATACTGTGTGAAAACTCCACAACACCCAACACCAAGGGAGGCTTCTATGACCAAAGAGCTCTAACTAACGCTCAAAGAAACAACTACGTGGATAAGAAAGAAAGTCTAAGGGAGGACACGCTACAACTATGGCGTGGTGCCACCTCAATCGTGGATATGTAAAAGACATACCCATACCGAGGAGGTAACGTAAGTCCATACAACTTGTTACTAAATTTTCCAAAATCAATAATGGTTCATAACACTTTCGGGATTACCATTTCACTCCACCTGGAATTGACAAATATCATACCCTAGATGACCCTAAAGGACATACAATTACTCCAGTGCTGAACGCAACCCATGAGCCAAGCTTAGAGGCAAACGACATAGCCTCAAACGGAATGCTTAGCACAACACGCTAAGATCAACTAGACAATTACTTAAACTCTGTTAAGGACGGATGATCTATCCCATTATCATCGCATCTCTAAAGGTTGGTATAATTTTCCTCGACTATAAAAAACATGAGGCTAAAATGACAAGTAAGTAACTTTTCATAACCCAATCAAGTAATCATAACTAAGATTGAGAACGATACAAGAAGAAATTTTACTAAGGCAAACAAGGCTATAAAGGCACAACATCATATTCACTTAAGAATTAGTCTACTCGAATCATAACATGATGGGTAAACTCAACCCACCACCGGATAATGACTTACACAACGTCGAAATGATGTGCAGTCAGAAAACACAGAATAACAATGTATGTGTAAATCGTCGAATCACACAAAGGTTCACACAACACAGATTGATCCATCATTTGAACAAGACCTTAGCAACAAAAGGAAGGGACGAACCGAAAAAAGAAAAAAATAATCAATGACAGAAGACCACGTTCTTTGAACACACAGCAACTACGTTACCCTGTGGCGTTCGAACAGAACTTATAACAAATTGGCAATGCATCAGAGAAGGATTCCTTATGGCTGACACCATTAGGTACTGTTGGAACTTTGTACCCACAAATTTGCACATAGCCTTGAAAATAACCTGACGCGATCACGCCACTTCAAACTAATATACCTCTAGACAAAAAGGTACCTGGGAGAAAGAAAACTGAACAAGACATCGATGATCTACAAGACCAAAAAACTACAATATTCAGCACAATTCAAGGTAAAAAAGAAAAAAAGAAAAAAAAACCTACGTGACTAGATTTAAATATCAGAGGATTCTAACAGAAATTCAACATGAGCCACCACAAGTCCCCCTAAACATAAAACAGACAATTTGGAATTCCACTTCTCGCTTAGCATACCACCAACGACCACCACACATATGCCATATCATATAGTTCACGGTCCCAATGCTACAAACAAGACTTCAAATCCAAGACGTCGCTAAGGGAAAACTATGGTGATTCAGTCCGAGTGACACAAAACACAGCTCGCAAGACCCGTGAAGTCTGCTAGGCATTAGTCAAACCAAAGAGTAAGATCATAAACTACAATGCCAACACACGAATGAAAGGCAGCCCTAAACATCCTCTCACAAAACCTAAATTGGCAACATTAAAGGGTCAATTTGAGATGTTGAAAACAAGACAGAGAGACCTATCCAACGGATCAGACAATTTGATTCACTCAAGGCAAATAGAAAATTCCCCCACATAGACATTTCAACAATGTCAGGAGATAACTTAGAGGAATGGCATCAACTGAAGACACACAAGTAAATTCCCCAACGAACAACCTTCACAATAAGAATCTCACATCCTTAATACTAATTAGGCTTTCATACATGACCTGGTCGAAACCAAAGTGAAACCCAAAGATAAACCTCATGGTCTTGTGACTGCCACAATAAATCTACTAGGGAGCACAACCAAATGTTTCCATACACCAAGCATATACGAACGTCGTCTCATAGCTCTCCTACACAAACCCATGTATTTCAACTCCCGTCAAGCTCCCAAACTTGCTAACTCAGTTGACCACTCATACATTCTCAATCGAGAAACGATAAGTGCTACACAAGGATATAACAAGGACAAATACATCCCTATTCCAAACAAAAGGATTTCCTTACCCAACAAGGAACCATTGTACCTCACTATACCTCTAAACATGAAAGAAGTTGTATTAAATAGCTCTAACGATAGAATAACTAGTTCACCAAAAGCTTGCAATGACAAAACCAAGCAACAAATTTTACTTGTTCACGAACACCAAGAAAGTGTTAAGCCTTAATGGTCGCTTGGAAACCCCATCACATCCAACACAAGACAAAGGCAAGGACAATAAGAGAACTTTTGAGCAGCAACCAAACAAAACCGAACTAGAAGGCACAAAATAAGAAGTGAACTACCCAAGATCCCCAGATTCACCGAAAGCAAAAAACTCTAAGAATCTAAAAATGAATTCAAAGGAAAAAATGGGAAAGGATATTAGCCATTGATCCTCCTTAATGCAATTGACATCCAAGTAAAATCCAACTTGGGAAACTATCGCGAAAGTCCCCTAAGTTAGACAAGAGAACATGATAGCTTGATCCATCATCACCATTTCTTCTCAAGGTAGAGCGCAGACTCGAGATAAGTACAAACTTCCACTTCAATTGAACGTCTAAGGAAACTCCATCAATTGACCCTAGACCAAGGAATCAGACATTTCTAATGCCCTACAAGATCCTACACTCACGAGGAGCTAAAGAAGACAAAACCCACCTCAAAAGATAAGCTCCAACCACTAACCCGAATATGATACTAGCCTAAACATGCTCTAGGAACAAATGTTATTTCTGAGGAGATACATTTTATGAATTTAACTAAATTTAGAAGGCTCAAAAAATTTAAAATTCAAAAGACACTCTAAGATGAATAGATAACATCAAAGCAAACAAGCCCAAATATGAACAAACCCAGGTAAGTTCACCAACTCATATTTACCAAAGGAAATTCAACAAGAAATCTTTGAAACTTACCAAACAAAAACTTTAGAAAGAATCCTAAGCATTTAACTATGAGCAAGTGAACTAGAAAAGGAATTGTCATCCTTTTGTGGACAACAACAAGATGACTTCCCAGTAGCATCTCATGAACAACGGATGAAAGTCCTAGGCGCTACACTAAAAAGAATTTAAGCGATCACTTATAGGAATAGTGGAATCTCAAGCTCTAATACAATAATTTTCTATCACCATTGTGATGAGAACCATAGATATAACAAATTAGAGACCCTTCAATGATTGAAGAAACTCAATAACGCCTTTGAATCAAGTATGAGGAACTTGACACGAAACTAAAGTTATAAAACCAAGAGCTTGACCCATAACCAAACTTATGGTTAGAACAAAATCTATCAAGTTGATCTTTCAAGATTTGACTTGAATAATATCTAGTTCTTCACAAAAACATTAAGGAGAAAATTCTCACAAAAAGAATCACTCAAAAGAAGCATAAGCATTACGTAAAAATTAAACATAATTTAGTGTTACAACTTTTGCATTTAAATAGCCTAAAACAAATATTAAAAATAATCAAAAGTATCCCTAAGAATGTTAAAAATATATTTAACAATCTTGGAATAAATGAACTTAACTAAAACATTAAAAAGAGAAAAGAATTGGAATTTGGAAAGTAGATTTTTTGAAGAAAACGCATGTTAAGCATACAATTGGGCATGTTGGGTGTGCAAGTGCATAGCATAGGCTCGAGATTCATAGGTATGCGATCTAGGTGCGCATGCTAGAATAATGTAACACCCATTAATTTTTGATAAGATTTAATTTCATATTCAAAGAAAAGTTTGTGTTTTACATTAGTATTATAATGCTTATGAAGTATTTGAGAAAATAATACAAGTATAAGCCAAAAAAGTGTTTGAAGTGCACATTGTAAGGCAACTAAGTGAAAAATATGAAATAGTGAATGTAGCAAGGTGTTTTGGGCACTAAAGACACAAAAGGGCCAGTAAAAGGCAAGTAGGGAGCACAAAAGGCGCGCAGGGCACGCCCGTCGCTTTGGACTCCCATGCCTAGACCTTCCAAAAATGCGTTTTTGATGTTTTAAGGCTACCAAATTTCATATTTTCGAATTTATTAAGGTTTTCTATATTTTTAGAGATATATATCACTATTTTTAAGGTCTATTTGATCTTATTTAAACGCGCACTTTGTACCAAATTATACACGTTAAGCCTAACCATATTTCGCTCGAAACTTGCACGTTGGCTCTTCATTTCTGTAGAATTTCAAAGGTAAGTCTAAACCTAATACACTTTGACTCTCAAACAAGTAAACACATGAGTGTACATACTTGAGGGAGATAGTTACTCTTTTTATTATTCTTAGGGTTTCTCCATCGAAGTCTTTCGATTATGATTCTTCTCCTTACTTTCTTTCACCAATACATGGAAAATCTATGGATAGATTAATTCAAAGGTGAAGAATACCTATCGTGAGAAAAAATCTATGTACAAAGGACTCAAGCTAAGTGATGTTTTATACGTTGACCCGTCGGTCTGCATCACATAGTGCTATGTTAAGTAATTTGGTTATGATAAGACTTTGAGTAGTTGTTTTGTTATTAGGTTACGTTATTAATGACTTGAGGATTTGTTTAATCATTATGATAGGAAAAGGTTTACGATTGACGTTATGTTTTATTATTATATTGATAATGATAATGCTTCAGGATATTTTATAGTATAAACTTTTGATTGTGATATATTATTAGATAATATGATTATATTGATGATGGTATTGCTTAAGGATATGTTTTGTTTGATGATTTGATAGATGTAGAAATATCGATATTTTTATGAGATGTAATAAGCTATGATTGAATAAAAAGAACAAACAAATGACTTAAAAAAATGTTATGCATCAGTAAAAAAAATTTACGTTAAGAAAGATTTAAAGAGAAGAATGAACAAATAAAGAAAAAAAGAAAGAAGGACTAATAGAAAAGACAGACAGAAAGATGGAAAGATGAGACAATGACTGAATAAATATAACTTTCGTTGTGAGACAGGATTCGAGTTGACTTTCTTATAAGATGAGATCATGAGGTACCTTTTTGCTTCCTTATACTAAATTAGCTTCAACAAATAGACTATATATCGAAATTAAAGTAAGAATAAAAAACCTAGTGAGAAAGAACTGTAATAAGACTGTTTTTACAAAAATTGCATCTGCATACATGCCTATGATAGTTTATACAATTCTTAATGAGCATTAGACTCATATGTTGAACTTTGTGATATAGGTAAGAAGTTTTATAATGTACCAAATGAAATAAAATAATGAAAGATGCAATTGAAGAAGTGTTCTCATGACAAGATTACATGGTGTTAATGCAAATAGCAATTCAGAGGCGACGAAGAGAAAAATTACATTTTATTTCTATTTAAGTTAAAAGAGATTTTATATTACTTATTATTTTATTATATTTATAAATTTTTAAATCTAAAACTAGCAAGTGAAAACAAGAAGCTTACATGCCTTATTACACTCACTAGGAGAGAAGGAAGGGAAGACAAAGACTCACAATAAGAGAGTGGATTAGGATAACCATTTACGATCATTGATTTTATTTAATAAACACTTATAGATTTGAAAACTTCCTTTGTACATTTTAATTGAAGTGATTTCAAAATTTTAAATGAATTATTTTAAAAAAAAAGTAAAGTAGGAATGGGGCATTACAAACATGGTATCAGAGCAGTATCCTTAACACACTACCCTCCTCGTGATAATGCTTTTTCAACTGTAAATATATTCTTTTTTTAAAGTTTAGTTTTGAATTATTGTCTTATTATTGATTATGTTAGAATTATTTAATAGATATAATTGTAAGAGGAACTAAGAGAAGAAGGATGCTAGTATATGCTTTATGACTTTGTTTAAGAATTTAATCAAGTATAAATAGTTATCATATTGGATGAGTATTAGCTGACTTGAAGAATTAGAAATAGTATAAAACCTAGAAATAAAGTTAGAAAATCTTTATGCTTGATTGTAAATTGAAGGTTTTCGTAGTACATTAGACTCTAATGCCTAATGATACGAAAAATAAAGGTTGGGCACAGTTGTAGATGACATCAAACAAAGGGTGGACGTTCAAGTTGCAAAAATGTATTGGGTTTGGGCTTTAGGGATTAAGAGCCTTTGTCCGACAAGGAAAAGATGGAAAAAAGCATCTCGGCATTGGGCTTCTAGATGGGGAGGTTGATGCCCCAAAATGTATGATAAGAAATGTGTCTCAAGATATGGCTTCTAGATAGAAAGGTTGATGTTGGGAAATGAATTTAAATTAAAAATTTACTAAAGCTTACTTCCGGAAAAGATGAGCAGGCATCCAGAACTAGAACTAGTCAGATTTAGGCATAAATCGATGGATTTATGAGTGAACATAATTCTTTGATCGAATTCAAAGATTTAAGCAAACGTCAAACATGAATACAATGGTCAAATAGAGGAGATTACACATAATTTCTGGACCCGTGAAAAAAGAAAGCTATGTAAGAAAGGTACCTTTAAAAGTTTGTAGTAAACTTGAAGGGAAGAAGGGAATATGGCTTAAAGGGGGCAAACTTGTCAGAAAGTTTCCTAATACAACTTCTACTCCAAAGGCTACTTACGATTGAAAATAGCCTTCCAACTTGATAGATTGTGTGATTACATAACCTCACAAATGAGTTCACTTTAATAATGAAATGAGAAAGCTATGATGGGGCTCTAAATTGTCCAATTCTCACGAAGAACAAGAAATCTTACACAACCAACAATTAGCAATATCAGACTCAATGTGGTTTTGCTTGAACAAAGAACAACCAAAGGCTTAGGGGGATTCTATAATTCAAAAGTTCCCTACAAACAATACTAAGAGAAGCTTAAATAGCCACCCCCTGTGGTTGCCCACTCTATGAAGGCACCGATGACCTAATATTCTATTAATTATGAGAGCCTAACCTATACCAGCGGAGTTACAAAATATACATTGCAAGGAAAGTGAAAAGTGAATTGTTTATAAGTAAAGATCTGTTTCTTATCTAGTACAATGCGTTGTGAACTAAGTCTCAAAACAAAATTGTGAGAACTTTGGTCCAAAGCAAACAACATTTCATTATTGTGTGAAAAATTAATTAAATAGTAGAATCGAGTAAAGCATTGGATGAATAACATTAAATACATTTCACTACATCTGTGTGATCATGAAATTTCTATCATCTGTATAAGACTGGAAGGTACGTGATTAGTTGACACCAGACCCTAGTCACTATTTTTTGAGTTGTGAATTGTATTGATCCATGGAGCAGATAGGAGATCAACTCAATGTCGCCCTATCCTTTAAAGTAAAGTAAACCAATTGGTTTGTGTGAAACATTAAAATTTCATATTATAGCAGAGGTTAGTGGCTAGGGTTGTGCATTGTGACTTCGTGAAGCCCACCGTTGTGTGGTGGATCACATATTAGTGTCATAATAGACATATATATCATTGATCATATTGACATACTTGAATGTTATTATGAGTAAAAGAAAAATGGTAATGAATACTATATTAAAATTTGTATGGAACAGATCATACTGTGCTGTATTAGAGTACTAAATTCATATTCATAGCATTGTTCTAGTATAAAGTGTTTATAGTGGAGGTTACAGATGTATAAGACACACAGACATTATTTTTTGGTGTGTCATGCACAAGTAGGTTCAAATAAATCTATTTCAATCTGGATGAGTTTTGATTCTCTTACTGTGTTTCATGTAAGCTCATGTGGTACAAAGTTCTCTCTTTTTGTGGATACATGTAATAGTGACCAAAGAAGAAAGGGTAAGTTGAAGGCATGATGATTTGATATTTCAGAGGCATAATCGATAAGGTAGGTCACTAGCTCTACCTAAAGGTTCTCACTCTCACTGGTAAGTTTCTGTTGTGTGTATATATTGTACGTGTTTAGAGTCCAAATATATGCATAAGCTTGTGTGTGAACATAGTTTGTATATTTCACTTAGACACGGTAATGTATATTGTATTACATATCTTATTTATGTTGTGTAGATAGTTTTGTTAGGCTCATATGTGAATGCTTGACTGATGTTCTCCTTGATGTAGTAATAATTCAACAAATTAAACATTTTACCAATTTTTGTATAATAATATATGGTTATGCTCATATTTGTGAAGGATTGCGATAACATAAGTGTTCTAACTATGAGAATTAGTGGAAAACTTGGTTTAGATGTCAAGTTATGCCTCTAATTACATTTGAATTTTGTCGTAAAGTATATTAACCTATATTTTATCTATTGATTATGTATGAGGAGAGCAATGGTAGAATTGGTCGACCTTCATGACATGATGAAAATGACAAAAATGCAGGAAGCCATGAGAAATCTTGTTGAGTCTATAGCCAAAGGTTTTTCTCAGACTGGTGAAAGAGGATGATTATCGGAGAATCAAACTGTGACTAAGTTTACTTAGTCTAGGCAAGTAGTGTTTAAGGCATGCATGGGTTGTGGCAGAAGAATGGTTGAAACAAATTAACAAGAAGTTTGTTTAGAAAAGAAAGCTAACAGATGGTTGGATTATTATATAAGGGAGTCTAAAAGAGAACCCATCATATGGAAGTATTTTAAAGTAATGTCCTTGGAACGATTCTTCACATTAGTGATTTGGCACAGAAAAATGAAAGAATTCATAGAATTATGCTAGAAGAATATGACGGTGGCAAATTACAAGGCTAAGTCATATTTAAGGTAGTTTTTGCCAAGTGAGAGTCTAAAGCAAAAAAGTTCCGACAAGGACTTCGATCTTTCATTTCTTACCGACTTGTAGCAATGAGACTCAAATCATACAATGAAGTGGTGGAGGGTACTATGTTGGTAGAACGGTAGTTAGCCATTAGAATTAAAGACTAGAAATCAAGACAAAACGGAAACATTAGAAAATAGAACAATAGTAGTAGTCGAAGTGGTAGGGAACAGGAAAAAAAAATCTAAATCAAATCTACAAAAATCTTGATTTTGTAATGACTCTCGTTCTGTACCGAAAATTAATGTAATATTTAAAAAAAAATTGAAAATCTTCTTACTTTTCTAAAAAAAAATCAGGCAGCAGAATCCAAACCTAACAAATCATCAGAAAAAAATAACAAAATATTTCTATTTAAATTTCCAAACTTATCAATTCCATCAAACCCTCCAAAATTTATATTATACCAAAACAAGTTTATCAAAGTTTAAAACTAAACATATATATACAAGTTCTTATTTCAAAATATACATACGTTCGGAGTTAAATTGCCCTAACAAATGGTCCGATTGTCACATGAGCATAGTCCTCTAACTACCTTCTAGTCTTGCACCTGCTCATAACACTCACCGGTCAATTTTTCTTCATCTATATCACAGAACTCAACTATTAGCCTAATGTTAAGCAAGTAATGCAATAATGAATAAAATCATTCATATAACTCATATCGTAGCATATGCCATCTCTATAATATGGTTTCGTTTTCGTTTTCGTTTTCATTTGACATTTTCATTTGGTTTTATTCATTCTTTTTCTCACTGTTCTCTACCTTTATAAAATCTAAATCAAGGAGGCACACATCGCGGTCCATCTCAGGACGGCCATACCTCAACCTAGAAAGAGTATGCACACCTCGTGGTCCACCTCTCGGGACAGCCATAGTCACGTAAAGAGGGGGGAAAATGAGGCACAATTCGCAGTCCACCTCTTAGGATAGCCATAGCTCAACTCCACTTTTCATTATCTTTCTTACGTATCTTATCATTTCGCTCTTAACGTTTCGCGTCATACTATGCCATTTCATAAAAACATGCAAACTCATTTTCGTTCCGTTTTCATTTCTTTAAAACCATGATGTCTGACATACTAAAAAAACATACAATAAGCATACACATAAACCTCGATTTGTGATGTAGGTCCAAAGGCAACGCACATGCATACACTACTTACTTGGCATCCTTAGCAATTTAGTCCACTTAGAAATTTGATCACTTTCCCTTTTTGTTGCAACCACCTTATGTAACGCCCCAGAAACCAACTCGTTTCCTGTTCGTTCTCTGCTCAGATACCATATCTGTAACGCCCTGAAAACCCACACGGTTTTCAGTTCACTCTCTGCTCTGATACAATATCTATAGCGACTCCGAGTCGTTCCCAAACCTAGGTCACTAACAGTACTCATACCCAAAATTTCGGGTATAATTTTTCGAAAGGTTATAAACTTTCCTTACTAACTTAAAACGACATTTTATAAAATGTTTGAAAACATCGCAGCGGAAGACTTTGACTAAAATCAGTTTAAATAAAATTTGAAGTTTTTAAAGCATTAAAAGAAATTTTTGGTCGACCACTGTAGGCTGATGTCAACACTTGACCCATGTTGTACCCAAAGGGTCGACACCTATACTCACTGGTCGGCACTTCATTTGCCTCTGTTTGGACTGGTCAACCATAGTGGTCGACACCTCCATGCTCATCACGCTAACCGGTCGACACCTTAAGCCTCTCTCCGTCCTGATCGAACCTTGCGGTCGACACCCCTAGCATTTTTACACTACCGGTCGACACCTACAGACGTTGGTTGACACTTAGTTCGGCTCTACCTTCGTAAGTCAATCCTCACGATCGACATTTGCCAAGTTCGGTTGACCACTAAACCTATCGGTCGACACTTCCTTTCCAGAATTTGCATAAAAAACTTAAATCCGTCAAAACAAGTCGAATTTTGACTGAACGTTAAAATAACAAAACTAGCATTTTCCAATCAACTTAAAATTGTTATATACGTCAAAACGAATATTAAAAGCTTGAAATCCATTTACTTTTCAAAACGACTCCAACTAACCTCAAAATCCGTATATACGCCCATCATGGTCAAAACACCCTAACAGCCGACCGGATCGTCCACAAGCGCACTCCTCCAACTGCCTCCTAGTTATGGGCATGCTCTGAGTACTCACCAGCAATCACTTTATCACCTACATTACAGAACTCACCTATTAGTCTAATGCTAAGTAAGTAATGCAGATAAACATAATCGCTGAAAACAAAACATATCTTATCATATGCAGTTTTTACAGTTTTGTCTCTACTTTCATTTCAGTCTCTTTTTTACATCTTTTTTATCTTACTACTAGGTTCTTCTTTACGTGCTAGATCAAGGTGACACACATTGCGGTCCACCTCATGAGACAAGGCCAAATTCAATCTAGTAAAGTGACACACCTCGCGGTCCACCTCGCGAGACAAGGCCACCATGTAAAACGGAGGAAGAAGTGATACACCTTGCGGTCTACTTCATGGGACAAGACCACTCAACCCCACCTTCATTATCTTCTTACGTACATTTTCATTTCATTCGTCACATCCTACTGTTTTATTTTGTAAAAATATGAAAATTCATTTTCGTTTCATTTTCGTACTTTAAAAGTATGATGCATAATCATTATAGCATAACACAAAATAAACGTGCATGCAACCTACCGAACTGTGATGTAGGCCCGAATGCAAAAGCACCTACGTTCACTACCTACCTGGCATCCTTAGTAACTCGTTCGTAATCGTAAGCTAACTTCAAACTGAAGAACCTATAAAATCACATATCCATTAATTCTTCTTCGTCCAACTAATGAAATTATAACACGGAAAATCATAAACTCATAATAAATCGAAACTCCCAACTAAACTCGAAATCCGACTCAATATGCGACCAAACTCAGAAATTCATAACTAATCTATTACTCATCCGATCTCGACGATTCAAAGTGCTACGGACTCCTTAGGACGTCTAGTTTCTAACGACCTCATCCACTCCCCAATTCAACGTCCACAGCTTAGCTGAACGTGACCGAAGTGAAACCGTTTCGTAATCCGAGTTTTCAGTTATTTAAATGTCCAATCTTTGCCATAAAACTATAATCTAAATTTACCTCATACTTAAACACCAATGAACAAGTAAAATCGACTACAAACCTAAAAAATTCGTATCTCCCTCCTATGGTTCACCAAAACTACCTAATACCTTCTCTAACTTCACCGCTCAAAATAACTAAAACACTAACTATTTACTAAAAAATAACTAAAACTTAACATAATTTGAAGATTGGCAAAGAAACGGAGAGGTTCAGCCAAGTGTCATCGCTAGAAGTGAGAAATTGCCAAAGAAGGTCTTCACGCAAAGACAGAGCCCGGAAATG